>PVIW01001763.1:0-238468 GCA_004026585.1 Noctilio leporinus | reverse complement strand
GGCAAACACATTTTAACACCTGCTTTGTGCAGAATGTGGTTCCCAGTATCTTGATTAAAGGGGGGCTAAAATGCTCTGACCTTTAAGAAGTTTATCAGAAGATAAGATAAGGGAGGATGAAACATGTTCTTCCGGAATTTAAATTGAAAGGCAGTGATTGCTCTAAGAAAATACTGGTGAAGTCTTAGGCATCCAGACTGAGGGAGAGGAAGGGGGGACAGAGAAGGCTTTAGGAGATTTGGAACTAGAGCAGGGTGTCCACACCATTGACATTTTGGCCTGATACTCTTTGTAGTGGGGGCTACCCTGTGCATTGTGGGACGGTTAGGAGCATTCCTAGCCTCCACTTACTAGATGCCAGTAGCACCTTCAGTGATGACAATACAGTTTGTCTCTGGATATTGCCATTTGTCCTCCGGGGTCAAAATCAACCTCTTCCCAATGAGACCAACTGAACTAGACCTTTAACTTTGGCATGCCTGACCACGGAACCCCCAAAGCTGTGATTCACAGATCCCACTCTTCCTCAATGGTGCAGCTGCTCTTTGCAGCCGGCTGAGGCCACCCTGTCAGTGTTATGATCACGCATTCTATGAACAGGACAGTTAAGGCGTCTCTGTAAGTTGGAGGAGAAAGGGTCAAAGTCTGCAGTTCAGGGCAGGCCAAGGAAGTTTTGCATTTATCATTTACTTAACTGGGTAATTAAGGGAGTCCTTCTGCTCAGGACTAACACCTAAGCATGCTTGTGGATCCCAGCTTCACCTTGGCCAGTGGATGACGTGGGCACATCACCTCCCTCTAACCTGTTTTCTCGCCTGTGAAATGAGGGTAATCACGGTTCCCACCTTGTAGGGTTGTTGTGAACATGATATGGTACAATGCCTCTAAAGTGCTGGAGCCGACACTGGTCAGTGCTAAACACTGCAAAGTCTTTGTTGATGTCTTGTCATTGCCACTGTTGTTGCCATCGTTGTTAGTAAGTTGAGCTTCCCTTGCAGGGCAGTTCAACCTCAGTGACCATCTCCTTGGTTGCTGATGCTCATCATCCACTGCTGGCCTGTTTCTGCCATGGGGCATCCTGACCCCCTGGCTTGTTCAGCAGATGGGTGTGAGGCACCTGGGGTGTGCCAGCCCCTGTTTATAAACGGTGCTGGGGAAACAGTGTCAACCCAGGACAAAATTCACTGCCTTTGTGTGGCTTGTGTCATAAATGATGAAGATTTTACCACATAATAAGTACTTTGTCTTTGATGAATTCTGGTCTGGTGGAGGGGATTTTGTTGTTTGATTAAGAATAGGGGTTCTTATATGGTAGGCTCGGACCAGCAGCACTTGGGGGCCTGTTAGAAATGCAAACTTTCAGGTCATTCCCCAGACCTATTGAGTCAGGAACTCTAGGGTGGAGGGCCTCCCCCACCCCCATCCCCACCTCCTGCAGGGTTTAACAGACCCCTGAGGTCATTCCGAGGCACCAAGTTTGAGAGCCACTGTTTGGGAAAAGATACTGAACTACACGGGCTAGGGAAATCCGTGGCCTCCATTGGGCTGCAGTGTTCAACATGGTGCCATCAAAGAAGATATTGCTCACATAGTGCAATTCTAAAAGGCATGGGACTTAACTAAAGCTACTCTTTGGTGTATGAAGATAGTTCAAACCCAGCAGTACCCCAGGATCTCTTCCTGGGTCTGCAGTCAGTCCCTCCTTAAAATGGGAGGACCCTATGTGCCACCGCACAGACTCAGTAATTATACAAACGCTTGGCCACCTTTGGGCTTTTCCTCCCTTTTCTCCAGAGACTTTGACATGCTTGTTGGACAGTTCTTTCTTTTAATTTCTTCTCTCTTAATTTTCCTCTTATCTAGCACCGTTAAAAATCTTTATATCTATGATCAAATTGCCAGCCAGATGTACAAATGAAACGGTTGCTCTCCTTAGGTCATTCGGGTATTTAAAGATACTGTAAGGAGTGAATGAAATGAGAGACCATGGAAAGCCTCCAGGCTGCAGCTCAGCAAAGAGCACTGGCCACTCGGTAAATGTGGTGCTGTTCCTGCCCCTACCCGCAATTCGTACAAACCAATGAAGGCATCGAATAGATACCACAGTTCTTTGTGTGAAAAGCTTTTGTCTGCCCAGATTGAATGGATGTGCATAACCATTATACAAATAATAAGTAAAATCATGGAATCAGAAGTTTTGATTTAAACTTTTATTAAATTTATATGTAATTAAATGAACTTAAACACTCAAAAAAAGAGGTCACCTGATTTTTCATGAAAATGCATGAGAGTAAAACACCTTAGTTAGATTGGTAGAAATTATTTCTGCCCAAATCCAAACCTGAGTCTTTTTTGAGTAACTTTTCAGTGTAACAGCCCTCTTCAGTTCATAAATGCTAATTAATTACTACCATGTTAAAAGGAGTGTTTGGGATGGATTGGTAGTTCCTTTGACAATAGCCTTTGAAAATGCATGTGAAAAATTATAAGGCTTTATGACGTAGGTCTGTCAAAGCGGTTCTCTGCTAAAAATGCCACTCTGTTCAGTGGTGGGCATTTCCTTTTCCTTTCTGTCCACCTTTAGCTAAAACACCTTCTGGTTAGTGATAATTTTTAGTTTGCCATTTGTTGGGGAAGTAAGGCTTCCTGCCTTGCTCCAGAGGGTGAGGATCAGCGTTTCTAAGTCCTTGACTTTCCAAGTTTCCTGCACTTCATAGCAAGGGTGGCCAAGTGTTAGACTCTTCTGAGTCTTGCTTTTTCTTTGATGTAACATAAGAATAATGTTAAAATGGATTTCTAGTTGGCTACCCATTTTAGATAAGGTGGGTCTCCTGCTGTTTTTACACCTTAGAGAAGAGATTTCAATAGGAATAGATGTAAGTCCCAACTTTGCATGATTAGGAACTCAGATTTCTTGCTGTAGGGGACTGTTTTGTGTGACTCAGAATTTCGAAGACCAGTGAACTAGAATGCGGACTTATTAATTTATCTGGACAAATAACACCTGCCAAGTGGGCAGTGGCAGAAATTGGTATTGCCTTGTGTTTCCGACCAAAAGAATCTTAACTGAGTCAGAATAAAGGAGCTGAATGGCTCTCAGTGTCCTCCAACTGTGACAGCACCTCTGGAGTGCACCTGCAGAGGCGGCAGTCTCTCTGGTGCTTTCAGGAGCGTCATGGACACCGGCATTTAGTCGGGGTCCAGTGATGGCTGTTAGGAAACACTGACTTGGCTGCCTTTCTTTTTTTTTCCTTCAGAAAATACTTATTTTTATTGCATGGTTGTTATTTAAAGAAATCAGAATATATGTCAATAAAATTAAAAATACCCCTCTACTCCCTCCTACTTCTGCTTTCCTTTCTAGAGATAACCACAATGACAGTTTGGCCTTTCCCTTTTATATCCATTTGCAAATATAATATTTTATACGAAAGTGCAAATTGTGGCTTGCAGTTTGCACTTAGCAAGGAATTAGACCTGTTTTTGTATCGATGTTCATTCTCCTTGGTCTAGCTGCACTACCACCTGTGATATGCCAGATTGCAGTCAGCTTTTCCTGTTTCATTGTTATTTCTCATTTCAACTGTCGATATTAAAAACAGTGCTACATGAATACCCTTGAACATATGTTGTTGTTCACATGTGTATTTCTGTAGGCTAGATTTCTATATATTGAATTTCTGTCAGGGAGCACATACAGTAAAATGCTGATAGATAAAGCCAAGTTGTCCTCCAAAAAAGCTGAACCAGTTATTCCTACCACCAGTGCCTGCTTTCTCATACTCTTTCCAGTGCCGGATAACATTAGTCCTTTTCCAGTTTTGCTAGTGATACTGGATGGTATTTCCTGATTTTTATTTTGTGTTTCTTTAGTGCTTACTACTGTTAATACCACCACTGGTACTAGTCTTACTGCTACTGGCTAATATTTATTGACAGTTCGTATGTGCCAGGAATGTTTTAAGTGCGTTATGTGAAATTTAAACTTCCACATCCCTGTGAATTTGGTATGATTATTGTCCTCATTTCACAGAATGAAAGAAAATTGGATTTGTACATTTACTCCATCAGTTTTACAAGGCTATTTATAATTTTCTTATTGAATTATTGGAACTTTTAATGAGTTACAGGTATTGATTAGACTTTCTCTGGTGTGTATGTGTAGTAAAGTAAATATTTTTTCCCAGTTTGTCATTTTTCTTTTAATTTTATCTGTGAGGTGTATATTTCTCTACAGAAGTTTTGCTCATCTTTTAAAATATAAAACTACAATCTTTACAATTTATGGTTTGGTGGTTGTTTTTGAAAGCCTTTGCTAATCCCCAAATTATAACAATATTCCATATTTTCTACTTCTGGTTTCATAATTTTAATATTTTGACCTTTGACATCTTTGGAAGGGCATGTGTGTTTTAAAGATCTGATTTTATACTTTTCCCAAATGGATAGCCAATTGTACTAGCACCATTTATTGAATGGTTCAGCCTTTCCCCATGAATTTGAAATGTCATTTGGATCGTATGGAAGCAAGCCCTCGTTCCTGTGTGTGAGTGCAAGGATCTGTGTTGGTCTGGATCTAGACCCTCTACTGCTCTCCATTGGCATCTTTGCCTCTAAGGAAGCAGCACATTGCTTTAAATACAATAGCTTTGTGGTGTGCTTTTCTTTTTTTCTCCTGTTTTTAAAATTAAAAAAAAAAAAAAGTGTTTAAAGAGTTTATTTATTAATTTTAGAGAGAGGGGAAGGGAGGGAGGGAGAGAGAAACATCAATGTATGGTTGCCTTTCACCTGCCTTCCAGCTACAGACCTGGCTGGAGACCTGGCTTGCAACTTTATTATATGCCCTGGCCGGGAATCGAACCTTCGACCTTTGGGTTCACAGGCTGGCATCTATCCACTGAGCCACCATCCAGGGTAGTATGTTTTTCTATAAATAGGGAAAATCCTGACCCCTTTTGTCTTATATTTAGCTTTTTTAAATTAAAATTCTAGTTCTACTCACTGTGCTTATTTTCTTACTACATTCTATTGAAAATTTATTGATTCCCCCATCCACTGTGCATGTAGGGTAATAAAATGGATAATAATTGCCTACCTTATTGGTGGTTGTGTGCACTGGGAATGAGCATTGTACATAGTCAATGTATTATTTCATCTCATTCCACAACCCTTTCTCATCTGTAGGTGAGGAAAGTGAGGCTCAGAGGGTAAGCCATTTGTTTCAGGCTATGCTTTGTGACAGTGGTAGAACCAGGATTCCAGCCCAACTGATTTCAAACCTCTTTTTTAACCCTGATGCTACCCAGATGGAATCTCTATCACAAGCCTTTGTTTACAATGGTTACTAGGTATGTCTGTGTCCTGCCCACATTGAGTAGCATTTGCAGTGCTACTGAGGGCTCTCATATTGTGGCAGCAAGAGTTGAAAATTCCAACATTGCCAAGGGTATTTGGTCCAACTTAGGACATGAGCAGCCTGCCTGGGACCACACTATAAAATACAGGTGCACGGGGAGAGAAATCACTTAGCAGATGCTTCTTCTTATGTCGGACATTTGTTTAGCTCTCCCTCAGTTCTGGGACCACTGGGTCTGGCTGTGTTTTGGACCACAAAGGTGAGGAGGACACAGCCTTGGACTTGAAAGGACAGGCATGGTGGGAAAATGCACACACAACCCCAGGAGTTTGTGCCTTTTCAAAGAAAAGGCAACACGTGTGAGCTCTAGGGGAGGAACAAAGGTCTCTGGTGGGTCTGGAAGCACTTTGCTGGAAGGGGGCATTTAATAAACTGGGGCATTTTTCCTCTGTATCTGAATCAGTCTACCTACCAGACGAAACCTTCCCATCTTGCGGATGTTGCCTTTTGAGTCGGTTTCTCTCAGATGCCTTCCGTTGATTCTTATGGGGGAGCATCAGGAAAGTAATATTCTTTGGAGAACTTTAAAACGGCCTCCCAAACAGAAGTCCAGTTGAGTTCCTGCTGAGAGCCTTGGAAAAGTAATCCTATTTATTAGTAGTAGTATATTGATTTTGTGTGTAAAAATAGACTCAGAGGCCTGTGACAATGAGTGCATTTGAAATTATAATTTAAAATATCTAACAGAAGAGCTGTGCAGAAATACTACCCCAGAATATAAATGATTAGATGCTTAGTGAATTTCTTGAATGCAAGTAATTAAATTGGCAATGAGTAGGTCAAATTTGTTTTCATATCCTAAATCCTTTAATTTACCTTTTCATCCACAATCACTGGTATAAGCATAGAGGAATAACTATTAAATCTTATAGGCCTTTATAAAAATATATAGTTGTGCTTTGTTCACGTACTTGTTTAAATCAGTCCACATCACCTGAATCTTGTATTATGAAATGGAAAAGGAATTCTTTAACTTCATGATCACCCTCATTATTTTGTGAAAGCCAGCAAGGTGTCCTTCCAGGTTGAAAGGTAAATTGTTTAATTATTATTTATGATGATGCTCAACCTTGTTTCTTATGTCTGCAGCTATGGCTGGTACATCTACTCCATTCCCATCCTCTCTGTCCCTGGTATCTCTCTGATCACCAGCTAGTGTCGCTTGGGGGTTACGACCACTGGCGGGCTTGCTAGGGCTGCGCTGGTAGTGGCCAAGGGTGCCGGTAACCTGGCGTCCGTGGCTGTGTCTCGACCCACCTGGGCTTTCTCTCACTGCCAGAGTTTAAGCTTTAATCTGCCGGTGTTAGCAGTTTTCTCCACATTTCCTTTAAAATGGACTTTCACTCCCCCCTGCCCCCCCATACAACTGCCCTGGCATCCTGGCTTTTTCCATTCTTGACAAATGATCTGTTCACTGTAACTGTAGCTCCACTGTGCTGATATCTGTTGAAATGAGACCTAGAATCTAAATGTGGCTTCATGAAACGATGGGTAAGACATTTTTCTCTTCAAAATAGTCTGGGATCTCCAGGCATCCCAAATCATCTCTCTGTACCTTCTTTGCTGTGATATTGGGGGCAGGGGGAACGGGGTAACGTGTGTCTAAAAGTGACTTAGAATGAAAAGTTCTGTGTAAGGAGCAGTGTTTCCTGTTTCTTTGCATCTGTAGTAGAGAGATGTTCGCCACCATTGCTGCCTGCCTTCCCCAAGCATATTGAATAGACTTCAACCTAATTGCATTTCTTATCATGTAATAGGAATCAAGAACCCTCCCTGTGTTCCCTTCTACAGCTATTTCTTACCTTATTGATGAGACTTTGTAACCCAAAGATTAACCATTTCATTTATGCTTCTTGGACTGAGTTAAACATGTTGTATTTGGTCCTTTTTTTCTTAGAAAAACAATAGTCTGCTCCTCCAACTACCCCTGCAAAATAGATACCTGGCAAACGTGACGTTCTTGGTACTGGAGGCAGGCCAAGACTGTATGGCAATTACCTACCCAGAACTGGAGGTTGCTTAGGAAAGGGGTTGGCCCTGGCCTGGGCAGCAGTGGGGCTGGCTGTGTAAGTCAGGCCCTGAGGACCAGGAGCCTGGCCAGGGGTCGTAGCCTACATAGGGTGGATCAATTCTTTCACCTCTCTGGCTCCAGTGTCTTATCTGTCAAATGTGAGTCATCTTTATGACCCCCTTCCACTCAGGCCTTCCATGACTTCCTGTACTCCCCAGGGCATATAGGCAGCCACGCGCTGTGCCTCCCTGTCCCAAGTGAGAGAGGACCATTGGAGGTGACTCAGACCTTGTGCAAAGAAGGGAGTGTCGCTGGGAGTGGCCTCCCTCCTACCATTTGCCATACTCCTTCCTATCCAGACTTGATGTCTCTTACTTGGCTTTTCAAAGTCCTAAGGGTTAATTATGATGTTTACTGTTTACATTTGCATTCCTGATGGTGCTCTTTTAAAGCAAGTTGGCACCAGTTCGTTTTCAAGTCTTAAGTAGATCTCAGAATCAGGGTGTGGTTCTTCTGGTGCTTGAGGATGTTACAGTCCTTCAGAATCTAAATATCACTGCCTGCAAGTTGCCAGGACTTTGGTTTTTACCCTCCAACAACTTACTGAACTGCCTTTAAGTTCTTGCAGCAATTCTGAGAAATACTGAAAAACATTCTTTCCGGTTACAGGTGAGGAAACAATAAAAGAGACATTGAGTGGCTCCCCCACCCCCCCGCCACCCCCCGCCGGCCTTGCAGATGAGAGAAACCTCTCTCTCTGGTGGTTAAGGAGTGAGACTTTGAAGTTACTTGGGTTTAGAATTTTTCATCGGGTGTGGGAGCTAGGGTACTTGATTTTACTTTGCTGGACCTGAGTTTCCTAATCCCTGACATGAAACTATTAATGACCTACCTCTCAGCGTTAATGGAGGGAGGGACTGAATGAGAAGGGCTGCTTGGAACATGGAAACTATTCAGAAAGTTTAACTCTTGTAAAAGTGTATGTTGATCAGATGGAGAGATGGGACTGAAGACAGGTCTCCGCTCTAAATCCTGTATTACTACACAATCTCCTATGTATAAAGAGAATTAGAAGCATCTTTAGGTAGATAGACTTGTTTATTTTAATTATATGTAAATATATTTGAACAATTTCAATCAACATAGATTTGATGGAAACTTTGTTATAGGTTTTTTCTCTGTCTTTTGAGAGAGAGAAATATTCTATATTCTAAGCTGCCCTGCGATAAAATTTCAAAAACTTCCTGGGAACTCAGGGCTAACTGCCAGGGGAAAGCCAGGAGGGAGACTGGTGGTTCTCAGCTGAGCACAGTCCTGCCCTCTGGGGGACATTGGCAATGTCTGGAGACATTTTCAATTGTCATAACTGGGGATGGGGAGGAGTGCTACTGGCATCTATCTATTGGGCAAAGTCCCCCTCACCACCAAGAATTATTGGGCCCAAAATGTCTGTAGTGCTGAGGTTCAGAACCTGTGCTTTTGGGTAATCCTTTTCCTGCTGCTGGCTGGCTGTCTCCCCTTACTGCAAAGTCAAACGGTGTATTCATTTTCTAAGGTGGACTGGGTGTCCATATGAAAAATCTTCAAAGTCATGAAAAATCTAGGGCCATTCCTTCCATGTAGCTTAAGGTATAGAAAGCTTTCAGATTCAATCAGAAATTTCCTCAACAGCTTTCTTTTTAGTGGGTTTTTCTCCCAATATCACAAAATGCACGTTGGTGTTCTAGTTTTTGTAAACACTAAGTAAATAGTAACAAGCTATGCAAACAAAATGTATTCTTACTACATATTGGTTGCTCTTTTTTTATACAAATAATACATGGCTTTTGTATTATTTATTTCTAGGGGAGTTTTAATATTTGTTTTTAAACTCTTTTCTTTCTTTCCAGTTGAGTTACCCTAATTGTTAGAATGAGCCATCAATTCTAAAAATGAGTCTTGTTAGAAAAGCAGCTCATTCTTATTAGTTATGCTTTAAGCATTCTACTGTGGTTTATTAAAGTTAAAACCGGAAGTTTATATTTTAAATAGAAATTCTACTTTTAAATTCTGATTTTGCTCATTTCCATCCTGGAATATTAAGACACTTAGGATTGCCATGTAAAATATAAGATGCCAAGTTCAATTTGAATCTCATATAACACATTTAAAAGACGTATTTTTAGTATAAGTATATCCTGTGTAATATTTGGGATATACTTAGAATTAAAAATTATTTGTTGTTTATTTGAAGTTGTAATTCAGTGGAGTGTTCTGCATTTCCATTTGCTAAATCTGGCAACCCTAAAGATAGGACTGGGGGTTATTGGAAAATACCAGGAAATGCCGCTCATGTCTGACATCTCCCAGCACAACTTTATCTTGGATATTGTACTTCACAAAAGTGTTAAATAATGTCTCAGACGATTATTTGCTCAAAAGAAGGAAGTAATTTTCTGAAGGTCATTTAGAAATGTGTTCTGTAGTCACATTCATTAATCTACAAGGATAGCTTGAATTAATTGGCATTAAAAATCTCTTACCTGAAGTTTAGTAGTACCATACATTTAACCTAAAACTCAATTCTAGAGGTAAAACCTAGATAGGAGAGAGAACCCTTTTTATGTATTGGTCTCCAGGAATTACCTAGAACTTAAAATAGGTGATTATACAGCATCTAAACTCTTTGTTATTCATAAGCAACAGAATGAATTTTAAGAGCTGAAGGGCCAGTTACAACTGGAATGGTTGATTACAAAATAATTCATTTAGCTTGGGGAAAATAGTATAAAGAGCCCAACCAAAATTCTCATTTAAAATACTGAATTTGCAAGACTGCTGAAAGTGTGCATGCCCAAGTAGTGTTCTTCAACCCTGCCCTTTTATTATCTAATGACACCCATATTTACTTTTAGAGAGGAAAGCAACTGTCACAGAATGCTAGCATCTTTACATCTTTGTGGCCTCAGAATGGGCCCATCAGAGAATCTTGCTGCCTTAACAATGTTCTTGCCTTTGGAGAAAGAACCAACTATGTCAGCTGTGGTCAGCTAACCGCACATCCCTCTCTGGTGGTGTCTGTGTGGCCCTCCTCTGTGGCTACATGAATCAGTGTCCTTGGAGCTCAGATCCCCGTCCCCACTTTCCTTCGCACAGATGGTAGCTTGCCTCAGCTGCGGGCAACGCTGTGTGTTTGCTTTCTCCTAGGGAGTGTCTGGTGCCCGAGCCCCACACGCTGCAGTCTGCACGTCAAGAAAGTTATTTCTGGGGGGCATCCTCCACTCTGGGAGTAGAAGAAAGCCAATGAGTAGGGAAGTGTCCCTTCTCCTAGACCAGTTTTAGGGCTGTTCTGGATGCTTCCAGGGAGCCCCCAGCAGAATTAAGCCCCTGTTGCCTATCGCCATGTACCCTTAAATAACTCACCTGCTTCACCATCCCTGCTTCCTTGCTTCTGCTTCCTGGGAACACTTCCAAATAAACAACCGGCAACCAAGTCCTTAGCTCCATCTTTGTTTTTGGAAATATTGAGATTGAATTTCTAAAACTGATTTTTAGAGAGAGAGAAATTGAATTGTGGTTGATGCTTGCATATGCTGCAACCAGCAATCCAACCCACAACCTTCGTATATCAGGACGATGCGCTAACCAGCTGAGCTACCTGGCCAAGGCTGGACTTACTGAAATTTAGACACACGTTATATTAATTATCTGGGTCTTCCATAACAAAATACTACTGACTGGGGCACTTCAACAATAGAAACCAATTTTTTACAGTTTTAAAGGCTGGGCAGTCCAAGATTAAGGGTGGGTTCAATCAAAACCCAACAGAGTTGGTTTCCTCCAGTGCCTCTTTCTTTCTTCACATGGTCCCTGTGCATTTGCATCCCAGTGTCTGTCGCCATGCATACAAGTCTCCTGTTTTTATAAGGACACTAGTCAAATTGGATTAGGGCCTTTCCTAACTTTTTAACTTAATCATCCTTTAAGGCCCTGTCTCCAAATGCACTCACTTTCTGAGGTATCAGGGGTTGGAGCTTCAACACAGGAATTTTGAGGTGGACACAGTTTAGCTCATAACACCTGTGGAGAATAAAACTCCATCTGGAATACAAGTTGCCCTCGAATAATTATTTGGTTTTAGGTTTTGTAGTGATTTTCACAAAACTTTTCCGTCTTATCTACTATAGGGCCTTGGGGAGATGGGTCTGTGGATTTAGAGGGGGGTTAAATTTATGGAGCAGTCTGTATGCCCACTTCTGCTGGAGAAGATTTGCAAGGCAAGGCTGTTGCTAGCTTGAAGAAACTTCCAATCTACACAAGAAGTTGAGATCATTAGACATTTATCAGTGGAGAACAGTATAGGTTTGTCTGAGATAAGCTTTATGGCACAAACCATAAGTTTAGAGGAGAAATTTTGCTTCAGTAGGATTGAGTTTCTTATCACTGAAAGAATGGTCAAATTATTATAAGTGTAGATGAATTACATGATTTATGAAACCTCTGCCTTGAAATTCTCTGAGAAATCAGTGTGGCATGGAGTATTTGAAAATGTGATAGAAGGGAAGGGTATAGGAGAAATGAACGGAGCCTCTTCTAGGGTCTTAAGAAGAGACCAGAGGGTTTATGTGAAGGACAGGGAGGAAATGTGGAACAAGGGTGTGATATGGTCAGGTATATTGAGGAATAGGAAACATGTTATATGTTTCAGCAAGGGCCCCTCAATAAAAAAGTGTTTAAGGAAGATGTATTGGGCAGTGTTGTGCTGGAGGGAAGACAGAGCTAGGCAGGAGAGCAGCTCTTGAGAGTATGATATGTTGTGAAGTAAGGAAGAGCCATGCCCAGCTTCTTCCTGCCTCTGAGCCTTTGCAGTGTGGTTCCCTCTGACTAGAATAGTCTGGGCCCCCACCTTCCCACATGGCCAGGGCTTCTTATCATCACTGACTCAGCTGAAACTTTAGAAAGTTCTGTTTACCACCATCCAGTCTAAAATGCCCTTCCCCAACCAGTCACTCTTTATCCTGTTTTCATGGTTTTTTTCCCTTGGTTTTTCTGTTTTGTTTTCTTAACATTAATCATCATCTGAAGTTAGGATTTTGTGTTCACCTAGTACCTAGAATGTTGCCTGACACTTACCTCGTAGTGCTCTATGAATATTTGCTAAATGAATGAAGAACTCAAAGTAAACTGGAAAATGGGTGGAGTAGCTGAGATTTGGGAGTTTAGAAAGCCCTAGATTTCCTCAGCTCCTCCTTGATGGGTTCTGTTCTTCTTTCTTTCTTTTTCTTTTTTTTTTTTAAGTCAAGACTTAGATTGATTGATTCAATTCAATTGATTGAGTTCAATTCATACTATACTCAGGACTATTTTGTGCCATGCTCAGCACTAATTACATCTCAGAAGATCAAAGACGACTAAGACTTGAAGAAGATCATAATCCAGTTATGGTTCTGAACCTGGTTCTCTAAATAGAGTTCTAGATATTACTTTTCATTTTTACCACCCTCTAACTGAAACTTAGCATTTCCTCCCATTATGAGTGTAGGCAATAAACCACAATAGTATTGGCAGTACCTATAACTTTATCACCCACAGAAATCCCAGATATTTTTATATCACATTTCACCTTACAGATACCTTGAAATATTGCTTATGCTCATCACAACTTCAAAATTACAGTAATTTTTTTACCCATTACTGGATCTTTTTATTGCACGTTATTCATAGATTGCTTTTTAATATTTTTAATTGCTCTACTTTAATAAAGTATTTTATTTCCTTTTTTACAAAGGAAATAAAAGCATTAGTATTTGCAGACATTAGGTATAGAAAAACAATCTCAGAAAGGAGATCTACAGGCTTCACCAGGGGCCAAAGGAGTTGTGGCACGAAAAGGCCCAGGTGGAATTCTGTTAAAAGAGAGGGCCTGTCATCTCAGCTTAAATTATATTAGTCAAGATTCCCATCAAAAATTGTCCCATCCCCTGCCCTGGGCTAATTGATTCCCTTTGAACCTATGCCCCTGGATCTTTTATAAGTTTTAGGATGAACCTTTTGTGAGAGATTCCTTTTTCGGTCTGGTTGGAAGAGGTACTCACTTTGTCAGGACTAGAAGAGGATATTGCAAGCTTTGATGATTGAGCAGAAAAATCTTAGGACAGTTGGTCAAAAAAGCTTGTCCTGCCTTGGAAGGGGCAGAGCTTTTCAAATGATCTTTTGGTTAAGGCCTTAATTGTGAACAGCCTAAATTCACTTGTGGCAAGAATTTATTAAAATACCCACAAGCAAATCCCTGTTGTGGTATGAAGAAAGGAGCACTGTAGTGGGAGTCAGGAGGCTTGCGTTCCAAACTTGGCACAAGGGAGCCAGGAAACCTCAGACTGGTCACTTTACGGTTTATAGTCCATATTATTAGGGAGTGGACGCTCACTAAGATCTAAGAACCTCCAAAGTGGAATACTTATAGTTCAAATGGTGATATCAAGGTGTCAGAAGAAAAAATTTTAATACATCTGTTTTGCTTCTTAAATCTATACCCACTAAATGTATCAGTGAATGTTTCAGTATTACCAGAAGTGTTCTTGTTCTGTCAAGAAAGTATATAGAGAAACACAGGCTTCTTCCAAATACCTTTATTAAGTTTAACTATTGCACGTCAGAGCTTTACTTCTTCATTTCATTTAAGACCGGAAGGGGGCCAGGTAGCTGAATATCCCTTCCCTGCCCGGTCAGCCCCCTTACTACGGCAAGCTTTATGATGCTTGTGGTCATCCTTGGTATGAATGAGAACTGGGGACTGCACCATAGGCAATACTGAGCAGGGCCGACTCCTGCTCTTCAAAACTAGCAAAGGCACATGCATATGTATAATCAGCATGGCAGATGGAGAGTGAGTGGGAATCTGAAGTGACCAGTTCTAGGCACAGACCTTGGAGAGGAGGGCACAGGAATATAGAGTCAAGAGCCAGAACTGTTGGCACTTGCCCCCATGTGCTCTGCACAGCACCCATGCGCAAAGGGGCATGGCTCTGGATGAGTGACATCGTGGTGGATTATTTCAAAATATTTCAGGGTGGTTTTTATTTGTTCTTCCCAGCAGCAGCTCTTTGAAGTAGCTTAGTGCTATGTCCATTTGCAGAGAAGAACTGGAGACCCAGGTTGGTTATAACTTGCCCAAAGTCGCGTAAAAAATTAATAGTCAAGTCCAAATTTCGGTGAGACTTAAGTATTGCTTGGCCTTTGGATTTGATAATGAGACCAGACTACTGTAGCATAACAAAAGTTGTAAAACTTTACCAAGCCAACTTACCAACTTTAAAAAATAGAGGCAACAATGAGCATTACTAAAATTCATTGACTTTCTGGATACCACAATTAAAAAGATACAGGAAGTAAGAAGGAGACTCCTTTTGTTATTATAGGACAATAATAATAATTGGTATTGTTACAGCTTTTTTCTTCCTTGATTTCTTGTCCCTCTCAACCTCCCCTGGGGGAGAAAAGAACTTCATCAAGATAAGATTGTACAGTACAGAGTTGTCTTTATAAAAAAGGAATGTTTGCATTTTCTTCAATTACAATAGAATGGAGAGTCTCAATTTCCATACTTAAGATGCCCTCCCTCATTAGTTGCTTCTTTCCCCCACTTCCTTGAACAGAAGTACCTGAAAGAGGAGGAAAGCAGGCCCAGGGAACATGCTGCCTATAATTTAAATCCTTGAACTACGGTTCTGATAGGCACTTCTATGAAACTAACAGTTGAGCCTATTTAAGGTGTGAGAAAGCCTTTCATACCTTTTAAAACATTTTTTAAAAATGGGTATTTTCAAGTGAGAAATAGAAGTCTCTTGGTTGGACCTAGTTTATATAGGAAATAGAAAATAACATCGGTTATCGCCAATTATAGGTAATTCTGAATAAAATTATCAGCATTTGAAATGGCATCATTTGAAAAGGAGCAGTTTTTGTGTCTAAGGCAAAACTTTCATTTTCTGGCTTCTCACACCCTTGATCTATCTGGAGAATAGAAACATTGGCTGCTCCAAATCAAGTTTGGAAATTGAACTCAGCTATGTTGTAACCTACAGAAAACATTAAATCTAAAAGTGTTTGTTCTAAAGCGCTTGTGTATTGTTTTACTTAAATTGGGCAAAAGCTGGTAAAATGCGTTTTAGAACCTTGTTTTCATTTAATTGGGAGAAGTGGAGAGCCATTGACTTCGAGCAGCATCTAATATCTAGAGGGGGGAAAAGAAAGTTGACACTTTGAATTATGAATAGGCCAGGGGAGGGGGGAGGACACTGAAGCCACTTAATTTCATAATCAGCTGGATGCTGAAGGGACCTTAGAGGTTCTCTCCTCAGTCCTTTCAGTGTACTGATTAGGAAATCCCGTCAACAACAAGGAATCCTTTGCCCAAGCTCACACAGCGCTAGTGAACAGTAGCTTCATTATCACCACCTTCCGTGCAACCTGTGTTCCCTGCCAAGCTTGGTTATAACATTTATGTAAGGACGTGTGTGTTGACCCTAAGACTATTTGTGATGGTGAATACTACAGATTTGACTGGGTAATGTGATCTTTCTTTAATTTGCTTTAAGTTAACTTGAGCCTTTAGCCTGGTGTGATGGAAAGGGCACTCAGCCTGGATCCAGAAGACTTGGGTTCAAGTTTCAGCTTCGACATTAGCTTGGCTTCAGCAAATCTGAGGGCCCTATTTTCTTAATCCATAAAACGGAAAGAATGATATCCAATTTACTTTACACAGTTAGGAGAATAGATTGTGAAGGGCTTTGTAAAAGTGCAAAGTGCTGAATAAGCATAAAGGTGTTAATCTGCCCTGGCTGGTGGGGCTCAGTGGATTGAGCACCAGCCTGGGAACCCAATCGTTGCTGGTTCGATTCCCATCACATACCCAGGTTGCAAGCCAGGTCCCCAGCTGGAGGCAATTTAAAGGCAACCGTACATTGATATTTCTCTCCCTTTCTTCCTCCCTCCCTTCACCTCTCTCTAAAAATAATGAATACGATCTTTTTTTTTTTAATAAATAAATAATAAAGGTGTTCATCTCACATCTTTGGTGATAGGCTAAAAAGACAAACTTTTGGCTTCTCTAATTTGCATATTCTTAAAAATTCTCATTTTATGCTGAGTATATTTCCCTTTAGAATTCTTTATGCTAACATGAAATTTTTGATACTTTATGCAGTATATGGTAATTGTGTCCTTTTGGGCCATGGGACACTTAAGCAAATACCCAAATTCATATTGTGAAAATCATAGCATGCTCTTCACTGGGGAAGTGGAGGGTTAAATATAGTCTGTGGGAAGATCATCACTTTAAAACAGCCCACCTAGGCACACAGCCTTGGCAGCACAGATTGGAAGGAGATTTGGTAATTATACTCTTTAGTTCTTCTATGAATATAGCCGATCTGGGCAATTTGGGCCCCAGAGTGGATACTTAAGCATGAATTATCTGGTTAAGTTAGCCAGATAATTGCCAGCTGTCTCCTTTGCTTTTGCTCTGTAGAACCCAGCCTGAAAAACTGTTTTCTGTTTACTCATGCGAGCAAGTTGCTGGTTTCCATTTTCAAACAAAAATGAACTACATATTAGAATGGTATTTTAATTGAGCTATTTTTGCTGCTGATTCCAAGATCCTCCACTTCTTGCCAAAGGAGTGGCCCAATTCAGAACCCATTAATTTAATTGATTCGGGGGCTTCCCTTGTTGACTTTGGGAAAGACTTAAACATAGGAAAGTCTTGGAAGTTGGTGATGGTATAAGATTTTCTGTAACTCTCTAAACTTACCTTAAATTCTAACCAAACATTTTTCTACTAATTTTTCTAACTAAATGCAAACTCCAGCTGTATAAATAATGATTTTTGTTTGAAACTATTTCTTCTCTTGTTTTTAGAACTATCAGGGGAATTAAATTATAAATAAGTAGGAGCAAAGAACTACTTTGTCAATGTGAAGCAGAATGCAGAATTGCTCAAATTTGGAACTGAGTTCTAGAATGTAGAGACCACCCTTTAGCCTGGGTTGATGAAGCAAGCTGCCCTTTGGGGAGGAGGAAGAGGCTTACTCAGATGTTTTCTTTTTGTTTGTGCCTTTGTTCTACTTCCTAATCTATTTGTCCATTTCTCGCTTGGGTCAGATTTTAATACTGCAGCTCTTTCCATATACTCTTAACTTCTGCGCCATGCCCCTCTGCAACCCTCTTTTTTTGTTTGTTTGTTTTCCTCCTATTTTTCCTAAAAATGGAAAAAGGGAAGGAAAGGTGAATTCGTATATAAAGAAAATACTTAAATTTACGACCACTACCGATACTTTTCTCTCTGTTTGTTGTATTTTGTGTGTGAAGTCCAGTGGAGAAAGCGATGGCACAGCTGCCCAGCCCGGGTGCCCCAGTGCTGCTTAATCGCTTGCAGTCCGCTCTCCCTATCAAAATGTGTTACAGGCCATCTGTCCCCTTCGCAAGTTCTTTAGTTCCTATTACTGTATCTCAAGGATTTGTTCATGTTACTGAACTGTGAGCTTCATCACGTATTTGGAACTCATCTTTTGTTTGAGGGAGTTGTTTTTAGTCTTCATTCCACAAATACCTAACCAGTGCATATTTTGGGGTAGGCACATTACTATACCAAAGAACTCATAACAGTTACTTAACTTGGTAATCCAGAAAAGTTATAATGACTTAGAGTAATAGCATCAAGAGTATCTTACATTGAACATTTTCCAGAATTACTCAATAGAAACAAATAGCTGCTGTGAATTTTGACCTGAGCCCCAGCGTCAGGGACAGTGAATGATTCACCCATCTCCCTGTTGAGCCTTGGCCACTTTTTGTCTCTTGGCTGTTGGGTTTCTTGGTAGGAAGTCAGTGATAACCAGTAGGTAAGCCCCATTTTTTTCCCTTAGGGTTTAACCTGCTCTCTGGAACCCACTAGAGAAACTGACATTTTCTTACCATCTCTGTGAAAATTCATTAAGAATGGCTTATTTTCCTTTGAAAGGGGAGGTCACATGCTGGAGCTAACATTAGAACATCAAGAGTAAGGATCATAAACCTCTAGATTAAACTCTGGTTCCCAGATTGATTTGGGCGAGCTTTGGCCAGGAGTAATTTCTGTGCCTCTCACATGGTCAAGATAGGGATGGGAAGACCTGAATCCAGTGTGGACAGACAAGGGTGAAGGGGTAAGGGCATCCTTTGGGAACCCTTGTTTGATTTGTTTTATTGTGGTAAAATACACCTAACATAAAATTTACCATTTGTAGGTATGTACTTCAATGACATTAAGTACATTTATAATCTGGTACCACCATCACCACTATCCATTTCCAGAATTTTGTCATCATCCATCCCTATCAGAAACTGTCCCCATTGAATGAATAGTAACTTCATGCCCCTTCCCCTACCCCAGTCCCTGGTGACCAGTCATATTTAATGTCTTTGAATTTGTTGACTGTAGTTGCTTCATATAAGGGGAATCTGCCCTGTTTTATTTAACAGGTCTCCAAGGCTCATTGATGTTGTAGCATATATCAAAATTTCATTCCTTTTTTTATGGCTTAATAATACTGTACATACCCCAGGTATGGGCTCTTGAGTTATTTCTACCTTTGGGCAATTGTGAATAATTCTGCTGTGAACATTGGTGTTGAAGTATTGTTTGAGTTCTTCCTTTCAGATCCTTTGGGTACATACCTAGAAGAAGTGGGTTGCTGGATCATAGGATAATTCTGTGTTTAACTTTTCGAGGAACTGCCCAACTTTTCCACAGCAGCTGCACCATTTTACATTTCCACTTGCCATGCACAAGGCAGAAACCCTTGTTTCGACACCTCTGAACCAAAGTGCTCACCGAGGCCCCATTCATCACTAGGTCTTCCTTGAATGACTGTTTAGCCACTTGGTGAGTTCGCCTTAGTTGGGAAAAGAGCCTTTTACTGTAGTTATTACTGGTTGGTGGCTGCACAAGCCTGTTTATGAGGGGCAGGAGGGCTTCCTGTGGCTGTGGCATCGAAACCGGGCCACTTTGTGCTCTTCGCTGGCAAAGGAGCCAGTACTCACACTGCCTCCTGCAGAAGCAGCCTGCCTTGCCGTCTTTGAATTCTCCTGGTAACCATCTTCTAACTGCGGTTCATCCAAAGGAAGGGCTCCTCACGGTGTCAGGTATTGTTTTATCAATTATCTTAGTAACTTGTATTTTCAAAGCAATGTTTAGAATTATTTGAGTTTCTGTAACATGCAACTTTTTAATACCTTTTTATCATTATATAATAAGTTAAGAAAAGTTTAGTATTTGAAATATTCTCACGTCTTCATTTATGTGTGTGTGCCTGGACAAGACTTTTTTCATTGACCAAAGTAGGCAAAGCCTTTAGTAAACGTTTGTTTCTTGAATAATTATTTTTATAGAAATCTCCATGCCATTTTTGTTTTTTAATGTGAAATAGGTGGTTGATGAGCACCATTATCTTCATTTGGCACATAAGGAAATGAACATGCCTATCAATGAGGAAAGCTGGACTTGCCCACGAATTCCCCTTGGGGTACCATGGGAAAAGGGCCAGTATAGAGGGAGGAGCACACTGCTGCCTCAGGTGGGGGGTACAGGTGGGGGGGGTACAGGTGGGGAGAGAGATGTCTGCTTTTATTTCTGTGACTCTCTCCATGAATGCACCCCTTATAGGTCCTTATTCTTTTTCTCTTAATGGAGTTACTATGCTGGATATACATAACTATCCAGCAACTCAACTCATAATTTCCCCATACCCTCACTTTGTACAAAATATATACTTTCTTAATCCAAAACTCCATAGGGGTTATATATAACATATTTTGAAAATTGCAGTGTTTTCAGATACTGTCTAGGCCTATGTGGATTCTGATACTTTATTGCCTATAGAAACTACTTGACAGTTACTATATTTACCTATATTGCACATCTTCCATCAAATTGAAAGTTAATTGTTCCATTTTATTCTATTTTCATTTGCTGTGAAGCATTTTATGATTGGTTAGCTTTTAAGATGATAGAATGCTTTTCACAGCTAAATGATAAGCTTTTTGGAGATAAGTTACATATTAGTTTCCTCCTGTGTCTTGTACATTGTAGGTACACACCATATGTTTTTGATTTGATACATTGCTTTTAGGCAAAGAAATTTTCAATATTCGCTACTTGGAAGTCAGAACAAATTCAGTGTTTGTGAAATAAACTTTACTCAGATCCTGGAAGTGTCCATTTTTTCAGTAGAGTGACTTAGATAACATCTTGGGCAGATTAAAGTTTGTCTCTTTCTTAGCTCATTCCTTCACTAGTGTGAGCCCTAGTGAGTCCTCAAAAGTCAATGTCCACCTCACATCCGGTTGTGAGTCTGTTCCCCTGTTCCCTAGTATGTGAGTTCCTCACTCTCGCTGCATCTGGGAGAGAGCTCACGAAGGCGGTGTGAGTGCTGTCCCCAATTTCTGCGCAGCTTGTTTACATCTCACCCTAAAGCAAAGTCCTTGGAAATGAAATATTATGTCAAAATCAAAAAACAATATAAAGAACAGAGAAAATACATTTTCTTAACCATTCAGTACAAGGCTTTATTTATTACTAAGTTTGGAGAAATGTAGCAAGTCAGCGCAAAGGTCTTGGGAAGTCCCCTCTGATTCATGAATGGTGGGGAGGTGTGGGAGGACCGGGCTGTGGACCTCTGGCTTGGGGACCTCTGGGCTTTTGCTCTAATGATGTGTCCCCGGGGCAGGAGCCACACTGGGTACCCTGGCTCAGCACAGTTCCTGTCGCATGATAGGTGCTCTGTGCAGTCTTTTGTCTTGAACTGAACTGCCTGGGCCCCTCTACTCCTTGGCCTCAAGTTCCTCCTTAATTAGGGTGGGAAGTGAGGAGCAGGACATGATGAATTGTTCCTTCTGTGGAAAAATGATTATCTTTTCTCCACACTCTTAAGACATACTTTTTTTCCCATGTCCATATGTATCTTACTATTGATCTCTCTCCTCATTTGTTTATAAAATACGGGTACATCTTGTCCTCACATCAGTAGCTTCTTAGAGCCAAGGAACTGGTTGTCTCTTCTCTCTTGGAGGTCAATTGGTATTAAACAGACTTGTTTTCAAGGGTCCACTTTACCACACTCTGGCTGACATCATATTTCTTCATCGGGGACGGAGAAGTTGACAGAAAATGAAGTGATTTTGCTTAGCACAGCAATTCAACTTTCAGCTGAGACTTGGTGCATATTAAGTATAATTATTTTCATCCCCAGGTTAGGGACTTACTCTTGATGGCATCAGGAGCCACTACTTGACACATACAGGTGTTGCATAAGAGCCTCCGTGGCACTTACGTTCGAAGCACTTCTCACCCTGACGTAAAATACCTGTTTCTGGACTAGGGTATGAAAAGTGAGAATTGTGATGCACCCTCTGGATGATTTTTGACAGGATAGACAACTCATGCATTTAGAGGGAACCTAGAAAGTTAAAAGTAAAAAATAAATCTTAATAACAAAGCAGTTTTGTAAAATGTCAGTGTTATACTGCATCTTTATAAAGAAATACAGTCACCTTGAACACAGAAGGTGATAGTTTTTTTAAATCTTATCTCTTGGGTATTATCAGGCTGCAGTATAATAAGTTAGATTACTGTATTAGCTTGTGTGTTCTTGTCAGGGAAAATTGATATGTTCTCAGAGCATAGAGGGGCAAGGAACTTCAACGTTACCCTGTTTGAAGGGGACTAGGACCCACCACTGCCTAGTGTTCTGCAGCTTTTGACAGACATGGGGGGCGGGCATGCCTCTCGTGAGTTTTCTTATCCAAGGCACAAATGAGCTAAGCAATACTGCATCATTAGGTGTGTGTGTGCTCATGTGCATGCATGCTCATGTGTGCTTGTGACAGCCAAACACATACACACAAAGCCAGTAAGTTTTGCCATTTTGCTTTATATCCAACAACCAGCCCTGAGCGCAGAAACATAACCTCAAACCCACACCACTGCTTGGACCTCTAAACTCAATCAGAACCTGGAGGCAGTTCACCAGGCACCAGACAGACCCACTGCCATCTTCGCAATTCTTTTTCTCTTAACATCAGTGATTTGCACTGATGCAGCTTCTAAGGATAGGGGATAGGATGGAATAGAGAATTTATTTTTATATTATGTCATCTTGTGCAGAGAGTGCAATATAATCAGGAGTCAGAATATCTAAAGCATTAGGCTGTGAAGTCATTTTGTCCACGAGTTAGGTTACAGCATATTCATTAATTGTAAGCACGTACCAATCTAAGAACCCACAGGTATTGCCATCATTTATTCTTGCCAATAAATTGGGGTTTCAAGTGATAGAGAAGGTTCCAGGCTGTGCTCATGAGTGCTGGGAAAGACCTTTAGAGTCCTCAAGTATCACCACCACATTTTGGAGATAAGCAGGTGGGGGCCCAGAGAGGGAAAGGGACTTGCCTAGGGTCACACAGTGAGGTAGGGACATAATGAGGACTAGAAAACGGGTGATTCTTGATACACTGTCCCTGGGTCTTTCTACTGTGCTTCCTAGAGGCACATGGATAGGATTTTACTCAAGTGTCATTCCTGGGGTTCATGTGAAAGGCTTTTCACTTGTCCAACCCATTCTATTTCCCATGTTTTTATTGCAGTTTTAGAAACTGAGCCAAGGATGCTGAAACTCTAGGTTGTGTAGTGGGTTTTTTTGGGTTTGGTTGTCACGAGTGTTCTCCATGCATAGCTTAGAAACATCTCCAGAGAAACCATAATCAGCTCTCCCAGGAGCTGTGCCGACTGGCATGTTACTGTGCTTGCTGGTAAATGCCCTCCTGTAAATTCCTGGCAGCACAAGTTGGAGCAGGAGCGGTCAACAGACTTGTTTTCTTTCACTGCTGTATGACAGACAGTTGTAGAAATGTGACTCTGGTGCCTTGACATGTACCCAGAATAAGTTAAATGCATTCGTCTTTTTTATTTAATTATATAAATGTTTCATAAAGTTTATATTTTTTATAAATTTTATGTAACGAGAATCTGAACATAGGGGATTCTTTTAAAATACAATATTTTGGGGAACGTATAAAACTGGCATCTCTTCAGGTAGACAGAGGTACTAAAACACTTCCTTGGTTACTGAGACTTATTTGTATACTCCATGTGGTGTGCTTGGTGCAGTAGCTAATGCTTCCTCATTTTGAGTTAGATAAAATACAGGTTTGAGAGGTGGGAGGAAAAATAGATTGTGTTTCTTGTCTGATCTAGAAAATTTTATAGTCCTCAAGTGTTGAATTAGGTGCTTATGTTGATTGTTTATTTATTAAAACAAAGATGGGAGAGATTGCCACAGAGTGAAAAACATTCTGTGGCAAACATCTGAGCTTCTCTTAAAAGAATGGGCTGCAAAGAAATGTAAATTCATTGGCTTAATTGGAAGAGAGTATTTATAGAAATGGGAAGATCCAGTAAAGGAAAGCCTGGCTGGGTTCATCTTCAGAGACCTGCTGTAGTAAATGTTCTGAAAGGCCCTGGCCTGCAGACTGGACTTGGCCAGCCAGCGCCTGGCCCCCTGGAGGTCAGTGACTTTGGCCTAGCACCACTTGATACTGTTTACTAAGTACTTTTTTTTTTTTTTTTAATTTGGCTTTGAAATGTGTTAAAGGGAAAAAATGTTTATATATACCAAAGTTCTTCATATTTATATACTTCTACAATTTGATTTCAGTAATTACCACAGAAGGTTTTTGTTGTTTTGTTTTTTTGCACCGAGGGGGCCACAGAAGTTTTATAAGAAGGTCTGCTTGATCATCTCAGGCCAGTTCCCATCACCACCACCACCACCACCACCTATGGTTTTTATGACTCATCATTTATATTAGCTTCTTTTTAATTTTTTTAAAAATTTTATTGTTGTTGTATTACATCCATCCCCTTTTTGCTCCCCTCTGTCTCCCTCCCCACCCACCCCTTTTTAATTTTTGACAAGTTAAATATTTTTATCTTTCCTCTCCTTAGAAAAGATGACAACTCTATACTATTCTGTTTTTACATTTTACGATATACTTTAATAAGCTTTCCATGTCAGAATACATACAGTACTGCCTCATAACTACTTTTTTTTAATTTCACAAATATTTTATTTCAACTTCAGATTAATTTTCATTAATGATAAGAGATAACATCTTAAGTTTTTCTGTTCTGTATTTAGGGTACTTGAAGTAAATTAGCACTTAAATACTTTTCCAAGGGATCTTTCCATAATTAAAAGTCTTTCTATGTTTATCACTTTTTTTTTAAGATTGTATTTATTATTTTCAGAGAGAAGGGAAGGGAGAGAGGCAGAGAGGGTGAGAAACATCAATGTATGGTTGCCTTTCACCTGCCTCCAGCTATGGACCTGGCTGGAGACCTGGCTTGCAACCTGGTTGCAATTGAACCAGCAACCTTTGGGTTCGCAGGCCAGCACCTTATCCACTGTGCCACCAGTTAGGGCTGTATTATAAACACTTTTGCTATTATTTCTTTCTTTTTTTTTAAAGGTTTTATTTTTATTATTTTTAGAGAGAGGGAAGGGAGTGAGGCAAAGAGAGAGACATCAATGTATGGTTGCCTTTCACCTGCCTCCAGCTATGGACCCAGCTGGGGACCTGGCTTGCAACCTGGTTATGTGCTGTGACTAGGGAACCAAACCAGTGACCTTTGGGTTCCCAGGCCAGCACTTTATCCACTGTGCCAACAGCCAGAACCATCATACTATTTTTTGTGCAATGTAGTATTCCATTATATGGATGTGTTATAGTTATTAAACCAGTCTTATAAGTAGGCTTAGATTCTTTTAGGCTTCTGCTGTTATGAACAAAATGGCATGTGCATCACGTCATACAGGTGCAGGTATGTCTGCAGGGTCCTACAGAGAAAATTAGAATTTGACCACAGTTTACATATATGCATACATCCTTGTGATATTATCGCTGGTCTTTACTGGTACTTATTTTATTTTGTACTCTTACCAACAACTTAATAGGAGCTTCAAAAGTGGGTTATACTTTTGGATCTTTGCCAATATGGTATGCAAAATATAAAATCTTGAGATGCTTTTAAATTTGTATGCCTTTTTTTTTTTAAGATTTTATTTATTATTTTTCAGAGAGAGGGGAAGGGAGAGAGGAAGAGAGGGAGAGAAACATCAATGTATGGCTGCCTTTCACCTGCCTCCAGCTACAGACCTGGCTGGAGACCTGGCTTGCAACCTAGTTATGTTGCCCTGGCTGGGAATCGAACCAGCGATCTTTGGGTTCACAGGTCGGCACCTTATCCACTGTGCTACCTGCCAGGGCAAATTTGTATGCCTTTTTAAAGAAGTTTGAGGTGAGATATCTTATACTTTTAAAGGCCATTTGTTTTTTTTTTTTGGCCAACTATGTTCCTGTACTTAACTTGCTTTCCTATTGGATTATTGGTCTTTTTTCTTATTGATTGATAGAGCTCTATTAATAGGGTGATTAATTAGCTCTAAGTCTGTGGCATGATCTCCAAATATTTTTTTCAGGTTAGCATTTTCTTTAATATTTCGAGTTTTTTGTCTGCCCCATAAAGAAGTTAATTTTTACATAGCGTATGAGGAGGGTTTTTTGTTTTGTTTTGTTTTTTTAATAGTTTCCATATTTTGAATCACAGAAGACATCCTCCAGTATCCCTCTCCATGGACACATACTGAAATTGACCCCCCCTTTTTTGCAGAATTTATATATTTACATTTAAATATTTGCTCCATTTGAGATTTATACTCTTCTTCCATCAAATACAGATCCAACTTTTTTTTTCTTTCCAGATGTTACTCAATTGACTTAACTACTGAGTAAAAAAGCCCAACTCTACCCCCATTCAAATGTCACATTATAAACTAAACATTTGGTAATGAAAAATTATCACTATTCCCTTGGAAACAAGAAACCATGGGTCAGATTTTTGGGGGAGTGGGGAATGTTTAGGTCCTTCTTTTTTAACTGAAAGGCAGCAGCACTTCAACTTTCTCCTCCAAGGATAATTAATGTTTACTGTTGAGTGAATAAGTGAAGTTAACTGAACCCATCTGTTCCTCTCTAGAGGAATGATAAAATTTTGCCTCCTGACATAAATCCCAAGATTTATCTTAAGACAATGTCTCACTTCACTCAAAGTAAATTGGCTCAAGTCTAAAGCAGGATAGAAACCTTTCTAGCTATTCGGAGAGGATGCCATTTATGAGCCCTTAGGGCAGGAGTTCTCATCCCCACCTAGCCCCAGCCACAGTAGCAGTACCTGGGAACTTGTCGGAATTTTCCATCCTTGACCTACAGAATCAGTGACTCTGTGTGGTGGAGCCCAGCAGTCTGCATTTAACAGGGCCCTGCAGGTGATTCTGAGTAGGCTTAGGGTTGAGGCTCAGGATTTTACAAATTTTTTAATCCCATAATAGGGAATTGCAACTTCAGAATGCTGCTCTCTAGCTGGGTAAGTTTAGCCCTTATCTTCTTGACATGGAAATAAATGCAAAGACTAGCAGGAAATGACGACTATTCTTTGACAGTGGTATTCTTAGAGCAGAAAGCTTCTGGATTTTTCCAAGAATCACAAAAATATCCTACTAGTGCTTTGGACTAGTACATTTTACATCCAAAATTTTGTTTATTAGGTCAGTGCTTCCCTTTGTCATATAATAAAAAACCAGCAAAACTGGTTTTTATAATATGCTAGGAAGTTTTGGAGCATTGAAAACTTCTCTTACCCTACAAAAGCATCATTGTTCCTTTTTATCCCTTGCCCCTCTGCCTTTAAAAATAATTTGATATCAGAACAGAATCATACTTACCTCTGATGACTGTTGGCCACACCATAATTGTGCTTACATTTGGCAGGATAAGCAGACTTCCTGTAAACAGTACTATCTTCTGCATCTTTTTGCCAACCAGCTTAGAGCAATGGTTCTGAAACTTTGCTGGATCTTAGAATCAGCCAAGTAGCTTCTTAAAATCCTGCCACCCAGATCACACTTCTATAACTAAATTAATATATCATGGCCAGGGTGCAGGCATAAAAGGTTTCTAAATTTCCCAATTGATTTCAGTGTGTGTCCAAGTTCGAGAACCAGGACTTGGGTGTTTGTTTTAGAGTGATTTTGGTTCCAACAAAAAGTACTATATAACATGCAAGAATGTGGTTTTGAGAATGCCAAATACAATTAGAATAAGAAATTTGTAGTTTAAATAACAACTTGCTTGAAACTTAAGTCACCTCCTTTTTACATGGGTTTCTCTCTGTGTCCTCTATTTCATTGTCATAGTCTGCTAACTTTGTTGGTTGCAGGGACAGTGACAAAATACCAAGAGAGGTCATTATTATACTTTCTCATTGTCTCTACTTTGATGCAGTTTGCACATTGATTCAACTCCCCTTTGGAAACTTGGATCTCCAGAAACTTCTATCTTAGAGAGCTCCTCAGAAAGCTATAGTCCTTTTAAACTTTCTCCCATCCATTGGTCCATCAGATATTGCTCTCCACAGTAGCAGCTGACAGTCCCCCCTTGAAGTCCATAATTGTATTAGTTAGCTGTGCTGTACATTTTCTCTGTAGCAAGTCATAGTTGGCTGAAAGGGGAGATTAGGGTTGAGTACAAACCTTTCTACACATCCTGTTTCCCCTGGAGATCGGACCTTGTTTATAATAAAATGAACATTCTTTCACATTGGCCCTGGGGCAGGGTGTCCCTAATGCTCTGACAAGGGTGCCATTTGGTCATAAACAGTGTGGTAATAGGGTGGGGGCAGAAAGAAATTCTGTCATCCCTTTTATAATTCCAGGCAACTCTAGATCCAAACCCTTAGGAACCCAGGAAGAATGCTCATGAAATGGCCCAGTGACTGAGGTGAGCCCCTCTTCCTGTTTAACAATTGAAGGAACTGGGAAAAGGGCATTATGTGTTTTACTAAGTCCCAAGTCATGAGACTTTTTATATTAAACTTTTGCCTAGGGTTCTGTCATGGTATTTGAAGTGTATTTTCCTTTACCTGTGTTAACTGTAATCTAATTTAAATTTCTGGTGAATTTAGCATTTGTCAGGTTTTGGTCAGTGCACTTATGCAAGCAATGTTGCTCAGAGATGGTAGTACAAGTGGACAGAAGTAGTATACTTGATTCCTGGCTCATGTGGCTCAGTTGGTTGGGTGTAGTCCCACAAACTGAAAGGTTGCAGGTTCGATTCCCAGTGAGGGCACATGCCTGCGTTGCATGTTTGGTTCCCAGTTGCGGGCATGTACAGGAGGCAACTGGTTGATACTTCTCTCTCACATTGATGTTTCCTCCCTCTCTTTCTCCTTCCCTTCTCTCCTCTCTGAAATTAATAAAAGAAAAGGAAGAATAAGGTGGGGCTTTTTGTTGTTGTTTTTGTTGTTTAAAGTGGTAAGTTTGATTAGGAGATGAGATGTAGAGACACTCCCAGGAATTCATTCAGGTTCTAGAAAATGGCCCAGGGATTTTTCTAGGTTGAATCACTGTGTAAAAATGAGGAAACTAGGCCCTGGCTGGTAGCACAGTGGATAAGGTGCTGGCCTGTGAACCCGAAGGTTGCTGGTTCGATTCCCAGCCAGGGCACATAACCAGGTTGCAAACCAGGTGTCCAGCCAGCTTCGTAGCTGGAGGCAGATGAAAGGCAACCATACATTGATGTCTCTCTCCCTCTCTGCCTCTCTCCCTTCCCCGCTCTCTGAAAAATAATAAATAAATCTTTAAAAAAAAAAAAAATGAGGAAACCGAGACCCAGGAAAGCTCTGTAATTTGGCCAAGTGTTTTTTCCATTCTCCACAATCTCACAGTTAATTTTTTTCTTATACTTTGCAAAGTGTAAAAAGAAAAAAGAATTATCAGTCTGAGAACATCATCAAGAGTATTTCCTAAATCGTGAATCAAATACTCCTGTCTGTTTTCTTCTTTGCTTTTTGTATGAAGTGACTGGCCACACACACACACACACACACACACCACACACACACACACACACACACACACACACATTTTAGTAAATAATGCAATGTATGACTAAGTAAAGTAATCACAAAATTCATTAATCATATTTAACAAAACAAAAGGGTTTTTTGGATCAGTTATTTTATAAAGCTCTAACATTCTCAGATCTGTAAACTTTAACTGATTTGTAGAGATCATGAAGTTTTATCACACAGATAAATTTTTTTTTTTAATTACCAGGTACTTATTTTGCATTTGTAATGATTATTGCAAAAAAGTTAACACTATTAATAGGATCTTCTAGGTGAAGTCTCAGGGAAGACCTCATACAGAGTTCTTTGAAGTTCACTTGGGGTTGTTCATCAAGAAAACTGAACTTCAGGTCAAAAAGGAGGCACTTAGCCTCCTTGTGCAACCATAGAAAGAATTAGGACCAAATCTCGAAATAGTAACACCCAGAACCATCAGAAAATCAAGCTGTATGGAAGTCCAACAACTAAGGATTTAAGGAAGCCACAATCATCTAGACTGGTAGGAGGAGTGGAGTCACAGAGTCCGGTGGGGAGATGGAGGCAACAGAACAGATGATCCCCCATTCGTGTACAATGGATAGAATCAGGAGGAATACCTTGGGAGCGAGTGCTTCCAGCCCCAGGCCAGACCTCATAGCCCAGGGTCTCATTACCAGGAAGATAAATTCCATTACCACTGGTTATAAAAACCATTGAGGGTTGGGGTGGCGGAAGAAACTGCCTGATATTTGCCACTCAAAGTGCCTGCAGGCACAGGCTTAGAAGGGACAAAAATCCATCCACTCCGGGTTTCACCACCAGGGCAGCAGCAGCTGGAAGGGTGCCAATCATCGGAAATGGGTGAAGTGACTGGAAACAGGCAAACCTCCAAAAGCCAGGCAGAGTCATTGATCCCCCTTTGAGCCCTGCTTACAGACAGTGCCACATAGCAGTGAAATGGGTGGCCCCACTCTGGCAAGTACCTAAGACTCCACTCCGCACAACTTAACAGGTGTGCTAAGACGGAGTCAAAGCAGCGCTACCTAATACACAGAAGTAAACACAGGGAGGCTGCCAAATTGAGGAAAGAAAGAAATATGGCCCAAATGATAGAATAGGACAAAACCCCAGAAAAGAAACTAAATAGAGATAGCCAGACTATCAGATGCAGAGCTCAGAACACTGGTGATCAGGATGCTAAGAGAATTCATTGAATGTGGCAACAACTTAAAGGAAGAAATGAAGGTTACATTGAGACAAAAGTCCATAGGGAGCCAACAGTGAAGGGGAAAAAGGCAGGATTCAAATCAACAATTTGGAACATATGGAAGAAATGAACAGTCCACCAGAGCAGGAAAAAAAAAACAACAAGTATTCAAAAAAAACAAACAAGAATAGGCTTAGAGAACCTCTGAGACTATAAACATACTAACATCTGAATCATAGGGATGCAGAAGGAAAAGAGCAAGAGCAAGAAATGGAAAACTTATTTGAAAAAATAATGAAAGAACACTTCCCTAATTTGGTGAAAGAAAGACATACAAGTTCGGAAAGCACAGAGAGTCCCAAACAAGCTAGATCCAGATCAAACCATACCAAGACACATCTTAATTAAAATGCCAAAGATTAAAGATAAAGAATCTTAGAGAGAATCTTAAAAGGCAGCAAGAGAAAATAGAGTTACTTATAAAGGAGTTCCCATAAGACTATCAGCTGATTTCTCAAAAGAAACTTCACAGGCAAGAAGGGACTGGCAAGAAGTGTTCAATTTGATGAAATGCAAGGACCTACAACCTAGATTACTCTATCCAGCAAAACTATCATTTAGAAGGGAAAGGCAGGTAAAGTGCTTGCCAGCCAAAGGTAAAGCTAAAGGAGTTTATCATCACCAAGCCATTATTACATGAAATGTTAAAGGGACTTATTCAAGAAAAAGAAGATCACAACCATGAACATTAAAAAGGCAACATTCACAAATAACAACTAGATCTAAAAATAAATAAACTAAGCAAACAACTAGAACAGGAACAGAATTATAGACATGGAGAACATGTGGATGGTTATCATCTGGGAGGGAGAATGGGGAAAATGGTGCAGGAATTAAGAAGCATAATTGGTAGGAACAAAAAAAGATGGGGTGTTAATAGTATAGGAAATGGAGAAACCAAAGAACTTACATGCATGATCCATGGACATGAAATAAAAGTGGATCTTGCTGGAGGGAAAGGGGTTACTGGGCTGAGATAGGCTAATGGGGAAGAGTTGGGACCACTGTAATAGCATAATCAATAAAATATGCTTTAAAAGAAAAGGATTGCCTTTCAGGTTTGTGAACTCATTTGCCCACAGGTGAGATCCCCAGGTTAAAAACCAGTGGAAGGAGAGACAGTGGGAGGCTCTGATGTATGAGGGGCTTCAGAGATGAAGAGGGTGTGTCTCCTTTGCTGGTCCCTTTTGCCTACATGTGGGATTAATTATAGACTAGGGAAAAATTGTTCCCCAAATTGACAGTTCTAACTAGAGTTAAAAATCCTACCCCAATTTACATATCTATTGAGATCCTACCCCAATTAACATATCTATTGAGGTAACAGCTGGTGCCTAGAATTGTGATAAGGTATATAGACTAAAGGTAGTGAAGAAATAAATGGGTTAGGAAAAAACCCTCTTGTAAAAAAGGAACAAGCTCTCAGTTTGGCAGCATAGCTGTACCTGCCACTCACCATTGCCCCTAAGAGAGCCTCATTTGCTCCACGTGAGCCAAAGTTCTGTTCAAATAAAATGTCGCTTTTCCTGTAATTTTTGAACCACTGAAGCGAGCCAGGTCCTTGATAAACTTCACGGTTTGGTATTGGTTTTCATCATTAATGAAGGTTAGCATCATCCCTTTCCTATACAACATACAAGAATTGTTTTTTAACTTGTTTAGGTAAAGAACATTTTTCTTTGTTCATTGAATTCAGTATCAAGTTTGTATATTTTTCAGAGCTGTTGTATCCCTGCTATTCCACATCTTCATAACATTTATTCCTAGTATGTTTTCAAGTTCTTCTTATGTGTACTTGAAAATGAATGCAATTTCATATGTATTCATTAGCAATCACTGCCGTGGGCCTTTCTATTTGATTTTGTGCGTGTGGACCTCAAAGGCAGAGGCTCATTATGAAGTAGGGAAAAACGCTAAGACTTTGTTCTGAATCTTTAGTGAGTAGGTGAGAGGCTTCTGAATCATGATCTGTATCAAAATGTTGGCCCACATAACAGGGAGTTAGTTCAAGTCCAATTCGTGTGCCAAAACTTGGGGAGTCATAAAATCGCAGAATGTGGGAGTGGAGGAATTTGCCTCGTTTCAGAGAGTTGTGCCTTTTCTATTTTGCTCGCTGTATTGTTTTGCCCTGAAGATTTAGAATGAGAGGATTGGCTTTGTGCTGGCCAGGTTGAGGGGTCTTTAAATCCTAATCAAACGGTACCTACTAGTGGAATCATCCATTGCAGCTAACTAGCCCACTGGTTCACCCAGCCTCTCTGTTCCACCTCCCAGAACCATTTATCTATTTCCTCAGCCTTAGGAAGCTCACTAGTTGTCCTATTTGGAGACAAATTTCTATTTTCTCTTCACTTCTCATCTCAGAACTAGTTTATGTTTTATCAGTATTACTTGACCTCCCTTTCCAAGGATTCTATTTTATCCTTTAAACTCGAGGGGATTTAAAAAAAAAAAAAAGGTAGACCTATTGATAAAATTCGGTTATTACAAAGAGGGTAGGTAAACTTTTATTTTCTTGGTATACATAGTGCATTTTAAGTAATCTCCTCCCTGGGAACAAGATGCTTCTTTAGACAATTAGAATAATGGAGGCTGTTCCACATCAAGTATTTGCATAGAATAGCACCATGTAATGACATTAACAATACAGTTGAAGACTCTTGTTTTCTTCCCCAATTGTAAGCTCTCTTTCTCTATATTTTCCTGTATTTTTCATACTTTTTTTTAAGATGATAAGTTTTTTTTAAAGACTTTATTCATTATTTTTAGATAGAAGGGCAGGGAGGGAAGAAGAAAGGGAGAGAAACATCAATGTATGGTTGCCTTTCACCTGCCTCTGGCGAGGGACCTGGTTGGAGACCTGGCTTGCATCCTGGTTATGTGCCCTGGCTGGGGAACCAAACCAGCGACCTTTGGGTTCACAGGCCAGTGCCTTATCCACTGAGTCACCAGCCAGGACCCCATACTTTTCTATATATGTTTTATATGTATTATTTTGCTACACATGTATTATTCTAGTGCTATTTAATGTCATGTATACCCTGTACAGTCTTTGATATTTTTTTACTTAGTACTAATCCCAGTAGCAGCATGTAACAGTTTTGCATGTTTTCAACACTTGTCATTTTAGACTGCAATTTTTATCAATCTGATGAAATGTTATTTTTTTTTAATCTACATTTCCCTGAATACATATGTAATATTTTGGTAATTAGTAACCTCTTCTGGGAATTGCCTAATTTCTTACCTCTTAGCTAGGGTTCTATGCCCTTTTTTTGTTGGTTTCTACTAATTTATTATCTATTCTGGAAATAATTCCAAGGAGTTTATGTGCAAAACACATATATACTCCAGATATGTAGCTTGATCTCATAGTTTCATTGTGGTCTTTTGATGACCAGAGTTAATTTTAATATTTACATGTATGATGATTGCATTTTTATTTTAAGAAAACTTTCTCTTCCATGAAGTTGAGTGTTGTCGTCTTTGTTTATTTTCATAACTTCAGCTTTACAGTTTGAAGCAAAACTTTACGTCTGGAGTTGAGTTTTGTGTGGATTGAGGTAGGAATACAATTATATTTTTTCTTCTCAGATAAATAATTGCCCAGTACCATTTATTAGCTAGTCTGTACTTTCCAGTAATTTGCAGTGTCCCATTTGCAATATATGACGTTCACATGTACATGTGGAATTATTTCAGGGCTTTCTATTCTGGTCTTGATCTACTTCCCTAATCCTATACTGGCATACATTTCACTAATTACTATATTAGCTGTTTTCTTGTCGTTCCCTTTTTTTTTTTTTTTTTGGCCATTACCTCTTCCTCCACTCCACGGTCCCTTTTCCCCAAAAATCACTACAGTATTGTCCGTGTCCATGACTTCTTTCTCTTTTTCTTTTTGCTCAATCCCTCCATCCCCCAACCCTTTCTCCCAGAGCTGTCAGCCTACTCTTTATCTATGAGTCTGTCTCACCTATTTTGTTATTTTATTCATTAGATTTCACTTAGCATAATGTTTTCCAGGTCTAACCACGCTGTCACAAAAAATAAAATTTCTTTTTTTATAGCTGAGTAGTACTCCAGTGTGTAAATGTACCACAGCTATTTTATCAACTCATTTACTGATGGACACTTGGGCTGTTTTCATATCTTGGTGATTGTAGATAACAGTGCAATGAACAGTGTATTCTTTCAAATTAGTATTTTGGGTTTCTTCAGATAAAGTCCCAGAAGTGGAATCACTGGGTCATGAGACAGTTTCATTTTTAATTTTTTTATGCAACTCCATACTGCTTTCCGTAGTGGCTGAACCAATCACATTAATACCAGTAGTGTATTACCACATCCTCACCAGTACTTATTTGTTGATTTATTGATGATAGCCATTCTGACAGGTGTGAAGTGGTATCTCATTATGGTTTTAATTTGCATTTCTCTGTAATTACCATAGTTTTACAGTAAAAGTCTGGATATCTGATAAGGCAAGTCTCTACTATGTCATTTTCCTTGAAAGCCTTGTTTCTTGGCTCTTTGCACTTACTCTATTAATTCTTATGGCTGCTTAAAATTGGGTTTGTTTATTCCATGTTATTTTTCACTTCCTGGACATTATGTTATACATATTCTATACATTTGTTATAAACACCAGAATACAATTTACTATTTTTGTTTAGACAGTTATTTTTTAAAGAGGTTTGAATGTGGGGTGCCAGGTGCCTGCTTTGAAAAAACGTATACAAATACTGAAACAATATGGAGAAGATTAGCACAGCCCCTACACAAGGATGACATGCAAACTCACATAAATGTGGAGGGTGGCTTACATGTTTACCTTTGCAGTTACCATTTCTAATGCTCTTAATGGCTTATTATAGCTTTGTGTTTCCACCTGGCATACTTCCGCTTGAAGAACTTCTTTTAATATTTTTTTCTAGTGCAAGGCATGCTGATGAAGAATTCCTTCAGCTTTTGTATTTCTGAAAATATCTCTATTTTGCCTTTGAATTTTGTTAATATCTTTGAAAGATTTCCTTCCTGGATATGGAATTCTAGTTTGACAGTTTCTTTCAATACTTTTAAAGATGTTGCTCCACTCTCTTTTGGCTACATTGTTACAAATGGAATCTGCTATCATTTTGATTTCTGTTTATAACATGCCCCACTCCTCCATGTGACCCTGGCTGCCTTTAAGATTGTCTCTTTGTCACTGATTTTGAGCAGTTTGATTGTGATGTACCTTGGTATAGTTTTCTTGGTATTTTTGATGTGTGGGATTCATTGAGCTTCTTGAATCTTGTAGGTTTATATAATCTATGTGTCCACTTACCCTTTTGAATATATGAAATATAGAGATGTTAGTTCTTATTTACAGTCCTAGTATTTGTTTTAGCTCTAGGTTAGTTGTGACTGATTGATTTTTATCCTGAATATGGGTCATATTTTCATGCTTCCTTGGACGCCTGATAATCTTTAGTTAGATGATGGTCATTGTTGGGTGCTAGACATTTTTGTATTTCTGTACTTATTCTTGAGTTGTGTTCTGAGATGCAGTTAGATTTCCTAGAAACAGTTTGGTCTTTGAACTGCGGCTTTGTTAGACAGAACCAGTGTAGTATTTATTCTAGACCTAATTTTGCCTCACTAATGAGACAACACCCTTCTGAGAACTCTTATCTTGTGCCTTATAAATAATGTGGGTTTTGGGTTTGTTTTTTCTTCCAGTCTGGTTAGTAGGAGCAGTTGGCTAAACAATATGTCTTCTATTTTAGGCCCTATGAAACCTCTTTTCTTTTCCTTTTTGATATTTCTTTATCCTGAATTTGTTTAGTTTTCTCACATATATTATACCAATTAGTACTCTGCTAAATCCTCAAAGGGGACCTTCCAATGTTCTCTCTTTGAACAATTTTGTCCTTTCCAATAGTCTATCAAAATCTAGATTAAAATAACCAGAATTCTTCTTTTTTAATATTTTATTGATTATGCTATAATGTTATCCCAATTTCTTTTCCCTTTGCTCCCCTTCACCCAGGATTCCCCTTCCCACTCACATTCCCACCTCTCTTAGTTCATATCCATGAGTTGTGCATATAAGCTCCCTGATTTCACCCTTTCCTATATTATTCTTCACTTCTCTATCTATTTTGTACGCACCAATTATGTTTCCTAATTCCTGCACCATTTCCCCTTCTTTCTCTTCCCCCTCCCAGCTGAAAACTCTCCCAATGACCTCCATACCTACGATTTTTATTCTATTTTGATTGTTTCCATAGTTTGTTTTTATTTTTATTTTTAAGATTCACTTGTTGATAGTTGTTTGCAGTCTTTTTTTTTTTTTTTTTAAGATATTTAATTTATTATTTCCAGAGAGAGAGGAGGGGAGAGAGGTGGAGAGGGAGAGAAACATCAATGTATGGTTGCCTTTCACCTACCTCCGGCTAGGGACCTGGTTGGAGACCTGGCTTGCAACATGGTTATGTGCCCTGGCTGGGAATCGAACCAGTGACCTTTGGGTTTGCAGGCTGGCATCTTATCCACTGTGCCACAGCCAGGTAGAATTCTTAAGTCTACCTTGTCTACTCAGGGATTTTATTGACCTCCTCCTAGGTTCTTCCTTATTGGATTACAGCCCTTAAACGCCTATCCTCAAATACAGGAATTGAAGTTGCCAATAAGTGAAAGTTGAGTGTACAAGAAAACAGCACCTTTTAGCTTTCAAATTACATATTAGATTAACTTTTTTGTATTTCTTAAAGTAATGCTTGACTTTACTTCATTCTTAGGTTCAAAAGTCTTCCAAGAGTGTTCTTTCTTCTTGGAGTCCTTTTATCATGCTCCTGCAGCAGGAGATTGTGAAACCATGGCCTCCAGGGCTTGGAGCCACAGGGATAATTAAACATAAGCTCTCATTCTGGGACTTACACCTCTACCACAGTGCTGCAAGCCATTTTAGCAATTGATTCTAAAGTAAGCTTCTGTGAATTTACTGGTTTAGATTCGGAACAGTTACGCTTATGTGTTAACACTACCCCAATGGGAGAACATTTACTAACAAGATGAGGCGTGGGGAGTACTAGTAATGGCAGTTGAGTTACTACTGTCTGAATTGATGAACCCATAGTAAGACTTTTCTATAGCTCTTTATTGCATCTATAAACTTTCTAGCTATGAGTCATGAAATAAACAGGAGTATCTCCATGTGTTTAATTATCATTGTTTTCTGTGGATGAAGGGATGAGATCCAGCTATTCAAATGGATAGTTTAAATTTGCTTTTATTTTTAGTACTTGTTTCTAGCCCTTACATATAACACAAAGAATGTCAGAGATGTAATTCTATTATCCAAAAAGATGATTGGCTTTCTCACTTCATAAAATATTAGTATTTGCTACAAGCAATATAAATATTCTTTAATAATGATAGTTAATTACAGGATAGTGGTTTATTCCATGAGTCCACAAATAGGCCTGCTGACCAAACCTGGTCTACTGCCAATTTTGCAAATAAAGTTTTATAGGACTATAATGAAGACCATTCATTTATGTATTTTTGCTATAATAGCAGAGTTGAGCAGCTACAAAACTATGTGCCACAAAGTCTAAACTGTTTACTAAGTAGCCTACTACAGAACATGTTTGTCAACTTCTGGCATATTCATTGGTGTTGAAATGAGTTAGAATCTTAAAACCGAAAACTAGGAATCAGAAAGTGAAGTAGAGATAAACAAAATAGTACTCTGGTGGGAAATTCAAGTATAATATTGTGGGAGGCATCTAAGCAGGAGAATCAGAGCTTAGGCTTCATAACTGCCCATTCCTGAATATATTTGAAATACTTTGCCAACCTCTAAACTGGAAATTGAAATGTCTAAAGAAAAGAATTCTTAAATTCCATTTTATGGCCAATAACTACATATTTAAGATTAGCAATAACTTAAAGAAAAACACATGAATTTGGTAATAGGAATAAATTTAAAACCCTCTTTTATGTTAGTGGTTTAACTGCAGTTTTCTCTGCTGTTTATTTTTTTGCAAAAGAATATAAAACTTAAAGTTCAAAGACAATAACAAAGCTTAAACATTTTATAGGGATAAAAACCTCTCGCCCACCTTGATTTAGAGACCACTGTGATTCACAGATATAAAGAGTCATCCTAGCATTTCTCTTATTAAAAATATTACTCAGCCCTGGCTGGTGTGGTTCAGTGGATTGGCGCTGGCCTGCAAACCCATAGGTTGCTGGTTCGATTCCCCAGTCACCAGGTTACAAGCCAGGTCCATAGCTGGAAGCAGGTGAAAGGCAACCATACATTGATGCTTCTCTCCCTTCCTTCCTCCCTGCCCTTCTCTCTGAAAGTAATTTTAAAATCTTTAAAATATATATATTACTCATTTTCTCTTCTGTTTCTATTTTTTAAATTATATTTTATTGATTATGCTATTACAGTTCTGATATTTTCCCCCTTTGCCCCACTCCATCCAGTACCCCCTCCTCCCTCAGGCAACCCCCCAACCATTGTTCATGTCCCTGGGTCATGGGTATAAATTCTTTGACTACTCCATTTCCTATACTCTTTACATCCCCATGGCTATTCTGTAACTTCCTGTTTGTACTTCTTAATCCAATTACCTCTTCACCCATCCCCCTACACCCTCTTCACATCTGGCAGCTATCAAAATGCTTTCTGTATCCACGATTCTCTGTTCTTCTTGTTTGCTTAGTTTGTTTTTTAATTCAGTTGTTGATGGATATGTATTTTTTTGCCATTTATTATTCATAGTTCTTTTTCTTAGAAAAGTCCCTTTAACATTTCATATAATGCCGGTTTAGTGATGATGAACTCCTTTAATTTTTTCTTGTCTGGGAAGCTCTTTAGCTGCCCTTAGAGTCTAAATGATACCTTTGCTGGGTAGAGCAATCTTGGCTATAGGTCCCTGTTCTTCATAACTTTAAATATTTCTTCAATCTTTCCTAGCCTGCAAAATTTCTTTTGAGAAATCAGTAGACAGTTGTATGGGAACTCCTTTGTAGGTAAATAAATGGGTTTCTCTTGCTGCTTTTAAGATTCTCTGTTTGTATTTGACCTTTGGCATTTTAATTATGGTGTATCTTGGAGTGGGCCTCTTTGTATCCATCTTACTTGGTGCTTTCTGGGCTTGCATGTCTATTTCCTTCACCAAATTAGGGAAGTTTTCTTTCATTACTTTTTGAAATACTTTTCAGTTTCTTGCTCTTTCTCTTTTCTTTCTGCTACCCCTAAGATTCAAACATTTGACTTCTTGAAGCTGTCCCAGAGGCTGCTTATACTGTCTTTTTTTTGTTGTTGTTCTTCTTGTTCTGATTGGTTGTTTCTTGCTTCCTTTGGTTGCTTTGATTCTTGGCTTTATTCATTCTACTGTTGTTTCCCTGTAAATTGTTCTTTATTTCAGTTAGTGTATTCTTCAATTCTGACTGGACCTTTTTTATGCTGCTGAGATCATCACTAAGTTCCTTGAGCATCCTTATAACCCGTATTTTGAACTCTACATCTGATAGACTACTAATCTCCATTTCCTTTAGCTCTTTTTTTTTTTGGAGTTTTGATCTGTTCTTAGTTTTAGGCCATGTTTCTTTGTCTCCTCATTTGGGCAGCTTCCCTATGTTTGTTTCTATGTATTATGTAGACCTACTTTGACTCTATATCTTATTAATGTGTCCTGATTTAGTAGGTCTTCTGAGGGTCCAGTGGCGCTGCCTCCCATACCACCCAGACTAGATACTTGAGATACACCCTTCATGTGGGCAGAGTACACCCTTCTCTTGTAGTTGAGCCTTGGTTGCTGTTGGCAGGTCAATGGGACGGATTTACCCAGGCCAGTCAGATGCAGGGTTTGGCTGTGACCACGGACCACCAACCTTAGCCCTCCATGTCACATCAGCTATTCAGGGGCTGAGTGATAGTAATTTTATGTGGTCAATAGCTGTCCACTGGATGCACTAGCCCTAGGGTTTTCCAGGTGACACAGGCCACAGTCAGCCCTCACCTGTGTTTTGCCCGGGGCCACCTTGCCTGAGCTATAAAGCAATCTAAGATGGCAAAGCTATGAATGCAAGCTGGCTGCTGCTAGTGCTGGGCCTGGAGCTCACTGAGGCCAGCCTTTGCTTGTTTGAGAGGATTTAGGAAGTAGTGCAATAGGAGCCAAGACCAGATATTCATATGGAAAAGCAGCTGGAGTGAGCCTATAAGTTGGGTGGGGCAGAGTCTCTAGGGATGTTTTGGGGCAAGGGGTATCAAACAGTGTTAGCCAGGTTGATGGAGTCTCAGATATGGCATGGCTTACTGTCTCTGGCTCTTTGGGGGAAGGGTTTAGAAAAGGGACAATGTCCTCTCCTCGCTTTGATGCCAGACACTTCAGTTCTTCCCTGTGTGCCATTGGTGCATTTCAAGCAGCTATCCCAGTGCTAGAGCTCAGAGGGAGTGAGTCTGAGTAGGGGTCTTTAAGAGTAACTGCTTGGGGTTCTAGCAGTTTCTTCCACCTACTCAGTCCCTGTTGGTTTTTGCAGCCACAAGTTCTGGGGACTTATCTTCCTGGCATCAGAACCCTAGGCTGAGGGGCCTGGTGTGGGTCTACAATCCCTTGCCCCTGAGGTGTGCCTCTTACCAGTCTGGATGGATGTGTTTTCTTTAGTTCCATAGGTATTGGACTTCTGAGTGGTGGTGTTTTTGTAGTTTGGTTGTAAGTTTGATGTGATTGTGCAAGGATTATCCTCATTCCTGAGCTATTCCTCCCAAATATGTCTCCCAAATCCTGAGATATATACCACCCATGAGTAAGAGACCAGCTTGTTCTGCATCTGTGGCCCTTCTACCAGATTGGATAGTTCTTTCTTTAATTCTGTAATTGTCAGACTTCCATTCAACTTGATTTCTGGCAGTTCTGAGTATGCTTTTTCTATACTTTAGTTGTAATTTTAATGTGGTGTGCAAAGAGGCGAGCCATGTCTGCCTGCACTGCCATCTTGACTGAAAGTCCAAAAATATTACTCATTTTCTCTTTATTTCATCTGAGTAACATTGGGTCTATTTAATTTACTAATCAGGAATTTTCTTAAACATCCCTTCATTCTTAATTTGATACGGATTATAAATATACATACATACATAGAGAAGTAATCTATAAAAGTTTTTAAAAGTCTTTGGTTCTTAAGATCAACATACCATTATTGGGGTAGAGACTAGGTGGAAAAGATTTTAGGGCTTCAGCTTCCATTTGCAAAAGAAATCATTACTTAATTTGTTTACTAATAGAGAGTGCCTAGCACATTGCCTTACAATAGTGAGTAGTCATTCATTACAACTTGCTGATAAATGAGAATTAAATACATTGAGGGCCATTTGTGGTTCAGAAAGGCAGTTTCACACATATACAAGGTCTGTCCCGAAAGTATTGAGCCAGTGTCAATATAATTAAAATTTTGCATAGATGATACTTTCGGGACAGACCTTGTATATCTCTTTCCCCTTGAAGCCCTCTGAAAAAAATAATAATCCTTTTTTTTTTTTTTTTCATAATTCAAAATGAGAGTGAGTGCTTGAGTGGGCAAGATAATTCAACAGATTTCTGGAAAACAGAAAGAATGGAAGAATGACAATCACTATAGCAGAATAGAAGTTATGGCCCAGAAGAGTGGTGGTCTTGAGAACCTCAGAAGGTCAACTGTGGCCAAACCAAGAGCAAAAGAGGAGTCATGTGAAGGTCTTTATGCAGAATAGATGTCCAGGATCCAGGAGTCTTTCTGCAGACTAATAATTTTTGAGAAATCTCTGCAAAATAAGTGACTTGGCTGCATTCTGACATGTAAGAGTATCACCTGAACTAAAATCATGCAGCTTCCAGTCGTCCAGGTATTGCTTTATTCTTAAATATGAACAGACATAAAGCTTGACTAAATATTTGAGAAAATACTACATTATACAGTGAAATTAAGACTTTTTAATGATAGAGGAAGATGACTAAAGAAAACAGATGGAACAGGAAACAAAAGAAAACTTTAACAGAAATAAGTGGCATCAGAGAGGCTATCATAGTCACAAAATAAGAGCAAATATGCTATAAAAATTGATCAGAAAATAAATATTCTTAGAAATTAAAAAGTGTTGCCCAAATTTAAAAAATATTTTAGTGAAGTGGAAGCTAAATTTGATGTATTGACCCAAATAAGGAGAAAATAGAATCAAAAAAAGAAATAGAAAATAAGAGCTTTAGAGGATCAGTCTAAAAGGAATAGGAATTTATAAAAGGTTAGACAAAGAAATGAGAGAATGGAGAAAGTCACAGAGGTAGAAGAAATGGGCTCAGGAAACAAGTTACCCAGCTGGATCATCATTGAACTAAAACACAAAACAAGAAAAAAACCTTATGATACTCAAGATTTGCAGGTGGCACTCAAGGATCTAATTTCAATTCATTATGAACTGGATAAAAAATTTATTACAAATATTCTGTATGAGAATGATATCATCACTATTGATCTGAAGCAGAATTCTTCTCAAAAAACTCAGAATGATGTGGACATAGCTGATGTGGCCTACTATTTTGAAAAAGATGTTAAAGATGAATCCTTGTTCTATTCCAAGAAAATGGACTTGAGCATAAAGGGGGAATAACTGGATCTGGATCCTGGTCGAACTGCAATTTACTATGTTGACGAAAAACCACCGGAATTTTCAATGCAGGGTCTAAAAGCTGGTATTATTGCTGTCATTGTGGTGGTGGCAATAGCACTTATTGCTGGAATTGTTGTCCTAGTTATTTCCAGAAAGAAAAGAACAACAAAGTATAAGAAGGCTGAGATAAAGGAGATGGGTGAGATGCATAGGGAACTCAGTGGATAACTTGTCATTTGAATAGTAACTAGAAGAAGGGAAATCAGTAGATGGACTCAGATTACAAACATACGAACATGGGACGGACGTCTTTGAAGACTATTTTGTTAGTTAACATATTTGTAATAGTGAATCCTGTACTCAGAAAATAAGCCTGTACTCAGAATATAAGCAGCTTAAAATTGACTTTACCAATCTTAAAATTTGACCACAAGGGTCATATATAAGCAGACCTGATTGTACCAGAGCTTGGATTGCACAGTTAAAATTATTTATCATAACATTGAAGAATGTGCATTCAATATGCTTCCATTTGTGACTGAAAGCTGCCTTCCTACTTACTTTTGAGTCTTGTACATAAAAACTTTTTTATGAACTATGAAATAAAACATTTTAAAACTGAAAAAAAAAAAAAGAAATGAGAGAATGATTTACAACTTAAATACTTCTTGCTAAAGTCAAAACGTGTAGTTTTTAGGAGCCCTGCGTTTTTTACACACTGAGTGAGAGAAGATGCACACCTGAATGTATTATGAGACTGTACATTAATGTAAGACAGTCCTGAAAGGTTACAGAGAGATTAGCCAAATAACATCAAAAGAATGAGAATCAAGCCCTGGCTGGTGGCACAGGGGATAGGGTGCCGGCCTGCGAACCCAAAGGTTGCTGGTTCGATTCCCAGCCAGGGCAACATAACTAGGTTGCAAGCCAGGTCTCCAGCCAGGTCCGTGGCTGGAGGCAGGGGAAAGGCAACCATACATTGATGTTTCTCGCCTTCTCTTCCTCTCTCCTTTCCTCTCTCTCTGAAAAATAATAAATAAATTCTTTAAAAAAAAAAAAAAGAATGAGAATCAGTGATTATAGGTTTCTTATCATCAACACTAAAGCAGTGCCTTCAAAGTTCTGATCAAGTGATATTCAACCTAGCTAAAGTATCAAGTGGGTGGGTGAAATATGCATTTCGGATATGTAAGAATGCAAATTTTCCCTTCCATTCTTCTGTACAGGTGTGTTCCAGAAAAACTAATAACAATACAATCAACTCTGGCTGATTTAAGCAGAAAAGGAATTTATTGAAAGGATACTGGATAACTAAATTGCCAGGAATATTCGAGAACCAAGCTTGGAGAACAGGCAGAAACAGGGAAAGATCAATAGCCTGAACCACTGCCAAAACATCAAACCACAGAATACGGCCAGCAATGCTCAATCCCTTCTTTCAGGCTCCCAAGCCATCACTACTGGTGTGCCTACCTGTGCCAGCCTAAGTAATGGTTCTGGCCAGGATTTGGGGAAGCTGAGAAAGGGCACTGGGGGTCTTCAGTTTCTGTGGTAGAAGGGTGGCTGTGCCTCCCACCAAGACTGACAAAGGGGAACTTATATCAATAGGGGTACAGGTTCAAAGGCTGGGCAGTCAAATAAAATGACGCGTGCCCACCTCAGACACCAACACTGCATGCAGTGAGGGAAAACTGAAGAAAGACAGCTGTGGGGCAAGCTTGGAGAACAGTTAGTCTGGTGTCTAGACAGCAGGAGGTTCAAGAGTTTCAGGCAGAAGAAAAAGTAAAGACTAAAAAGAATATTTGGTGTAATATGGAGAGTTAGAAGAGTTGAGGATGTGGTTAAGGCAAATGGGGCCAAAAATCAGGAAAGACAATTGGAAACTCCCAAGAAAATAAATGAGCTTTACAAGAAAGGAAATACCGTCTCAGTATACTGTTTAACTCTTAAGTAAATGGTATTTGTATTGCCAAAATTCACAGCACTGGCTTTTACTTTAAACAAATATAATGATCTCACTATTGGGAAAAAGTGTGAAAGAGAGTGGTTATGGTATTGTGAAGGAAATCTACATAAATAAAGAAAATGGCTGTGTAAGCTTCTTATGTAGAGATACAAAGGCGACCCTGGGGAGGTTGTCATAAGCTCCCTGAAATAGTGGATTTTTAAAAATCATGTGAAATTATTTTAAAATTATTTTAAATTACTTCTATTCCAAAAGTTGTGGGTTAGAGATTCCTTATCATTTAGATGCAGTCTGTCCAGGAAAAGCCCAGCCATTGCTAGGTTTGCACAGCATGCATGTAACCTGGCAGCCAAGGCTACTGGACTGGAATGCGCATGCGTGAACAATGGCACATTCACTGTACTAGTCATCAGCGGAGGTGGTAGATGCCATTGAGTGAGCGTGTGTACGGTGTGGTGGTCACATTCAAAATGACTGAACGAGTAGAGCAATGAATCTGCATCAAATAGAGCAGTCACAACTGGGAGCTAGGTATTCTTTTCATAAAATCCTCTTCATGCCCTAACCTGCTGAGCTGATGGCCAGAGTCCAAGTGAGACTCAACTGTGGTCTGGGCTCCAGCTGGAGATTCCTCCTTGGGGTTATTTCACTAATGTGCTTAACCTGGTCCTCACTCTTTTTATTTAATTTCCATTTTCTCCTACTTCCCTTCTTCCTCTGTTCAAAATGCCTGTCTCATGTTTGGCTTTGAGACAAACGTATCATATATCTAGTTCTTTTCCTTGCCCAGATCTCCTGTTAACTGGGGTGAAGGGAGTTTATTTTAGTGTTCACAGTTTGTTCATGTACAGCAAGCCGTGCCTTTTTCTTGATTTAATTTTTTCCGGTGGCTGAGTTGAATGGGAGATAAGAGCACCACTTGCCTTCTCACCATGTAGCTGGGATGCTCTTTCTGGAGCATAGCCCATTTCTGTGCTGAACTCAGAGCCATACACATTGAATGCTACATGAGATTTTCAACAGTCTTAAAAAATAAACTAACAGTATTGTTTTGTTTAACCTCAAGTGGAAGTGATTTCTGTTTTTCGTGTAATGCAAGTAATCCACCCTAAAATAATTTAGAAATATAAAAAGCTAAAAAGAAAAAAAATCATAATCCTATCATGCAAAGATTAATTCTCAGACTATTTAGTATGTATTTTTAGAGACCTTATTTCTATGCATATAATTTCCCTACAAAAATTTAGTTTTATACTCACCTGTTTTTTAAAAATGTATATATAGATATAATCATTAATTGCATAATGTCCTTTTATAGAAATGTACAATAACTTAACTGGATTATTCTTCTTGAAATTGGGCATTTATGTTGGATGTATATGGAAAAATGTAAATAGTTTAAAAACTGCTGTTTTTCATGGACAAACCTGAGAAACAATATAAATGTTCTCAGAATATACTCCAAAAAGTGGAATTGCTAGGGTATAACATATATATAGACATATCACTTTTAAAAATACAATCTAATACTACAGAATTATAAACATGAAATCATTACCTCATATTTTAGTTCTTAGAGATCACCTCCACTAACACTCAATGTGGATCTTTCCAGACCTTTTCTATGTATACATGGAAATCTTATTGTGTGGTCTATAGTTTTATAATTTTTTACCCCTATACCATCATATTATACATATTTTTCTACAATTTGAATGTTTCCTCTTTATATTTCTTGAAAATTTTTTCAAATACAAGGAGGGGCAAAATTAGATTTGTAGTTCATGTGGAAAATAATATAATCATTAACAATAATGCAAGAATAAACTGTTTCGTGTACTCAAAACTGTAAACCTACTTTTACCCCACCATGTATATAGAGATTAATCTCCAGGATATGCAAGTACATACCTATGTCTACATCTACTATATTTATATACATACATACATATATACATTCTTTTAATATTCCCCTTACAAGTTGGTAATGTTGAAGCCTTTGGAAATTTATTTCTTGATTTGCTCAAGATAAATAAGTAAATTTGACTGGGTGCATGCCATTTACAAAGCTCTGAGGAAACTTAAGTTGCTAAAGACCCAAGCTTTTTGATCCAGTAGTAATATAAAAATGTCTCCAAGTGGTATTTCAGGAGACTTGTAGACATGGCAGAATACCTCTCACTGACCTACTGTTTAAGATTCCCAGTATCCGAAAGCTCGCGTCTTTGCCTCCTTGCTGTTTGGGATCCAGGTGGATGGTGTTGAGCAGGTGCAGGGAGAGGAGCCGCCCAGAGCCCGCCCACAATGCTGGGTTCCTAGGGAAGCTACAGATCCCAGCCAAATACATTTCTCATTAAGTAAACAAATCATGGTATAATAACACAGTATTATGCAGCTATGAAAAGTAAGGTCATTCTAAGTATACTGATAGGGCTCAAACCCTGAAATATATTATAAGAATAGTGTATGGTTTGCTACCATTTGTGTAAATTTTTTGAAGGTGTGGTTGTGTATATTTAAATGTTTTTAAAGGTGTGGTATGTGTATTTACATAGATTACCTAAAAGCAGATGAAAGGAACTTAATGGTGCTTGCCTTTAAGGAAGGGAATTAGGGCTCAAGATAGGGGAAACTCTACATATATTTTCCATGTATACCTATCTGTGCTTTGAATTACCACGTCCATTTACTTAAAGGAAAGTTTTTATAAAAATAGAATTCTTTACATATAATCATAAAGTAAGATGGTATCAATATAATAAACTTTAAATAAAGTGGTTATAAGCATGGACTTTGGTGTAGACATACTTAAACTGCTTGCGAGGTCTTGGAAAAGTTATCTAAGCACTCTAAACCTAAGTTTGCTCCTATAAAATTGAATATAATAATAACTACTTTGTGAGGTTTTATTTATTTACTTTTTTTTAAAGATTTTATTTATTATTTCCAGAGAGAGGGGAAGGGAGAGAGGCAGAGAGAGAGAGAGAGACATCAATGTATGGTTGCTTTTCACCAGCCTCCAGCTAAGGACCTGGCTTGCAACCTGGCTATGTGCCCTGGCTGGGAATCAAACCAGCAACCTTTGGGTTTGCAGGTTGTTGCCTCTGAGTCACCTGCCAGGGCCCTACTTTGTGGGGTTTTTTTTTTTTTTTTTTTTTTTAATAATTTTTTTTTTAAAGATTTTATTTCATTATTTTTAGAAAGAGGGGAAGGGAGAGAGGCAGAGAGGGAAAGAGACATCAATGTATGGTTGCATTTCACCTGCCTCCAGCCACAGACCTGACTGGAGACCTGGCTTGCAACCTGGTTATGTGCCCTGGCTGGGGAATCGAACCTGCGACCTTTGGGTTCGCAGGCCGGCGCCTTAACCACTGCGCTACCAGCCAGGGCCTGTGGGGTTTTATAAAAATAAAATAATTATTTGGAACGCAGTTAACATGGTGAATAATATATGGTAAGCACTCAAATGTTCATTGTATTATAGTTAATACAAAGGGCCATATCTGTCAGAACTCCTGGTTGATGGTGGTAGTAACCTTACTCCGTTGTCTTCTAACACTAATGAGAGTTTGTTGGCTCACACACGTCTGGGGAAGGACTGCGTTTGGACATGGCTGTGTCTAGCACCTCCCTTGAAGGTTATGGGGCTCACCCTTCCTCCAGCTCTTGACCGTCCATATTTTCTTCCATGTTAGCTCAGTTCCGAGAAAACTCCAGGCTTACACCCTAGTTCCTAAGAACTCCCAGGAAAAGAGCCTAGAACTTTTCAACAAAAATTCCAGGATTGACTGATTCATCCCACTTTTTCATGGGGCCCATCCCTAAACCAGTCACCGTAGTTGAGAGGCTGGAATGCACTGATCGGCAGGCCCAGGTTACAGTACTCCCCTTTGTAACCTTGATGGGAAAGGTCAGCTTAAGATGCTGAGCAGTACCAGACCTTTTATTTTCAGACTTGGAAACAGTTTTTAGATTTCTCCAACAGTAAAAGTAAAGGCAACAAATGCCAGGCAGGTGGAGACTATGATGTTTTCCCACAGCTCACATCTTGGCTGCCTGACCGTTAATCCTGTTATTTTCTATTTTCATATGAGGAATGTGATCTTAGTTGGAGATAAGGTTTCAGGAAGGTGCCATACGGGTGATCTACACAGCATCTCCTATCCTGCCTTGACTCCTACTTAAGGGCCATGTAATATGAAAACCTGTTCATAAACAGAATATCCATTCAGCAAGGTATTCACCCTAAGAGCAACCCAGTTGAGATGACCAGGAGAAGAGATTTCCATCTGTTCTGGTGCTAAAGCAAGGGGAGTAGGCAGAGACCACCTGCACTGCTCAAATCTTCCCATCTAGTTTTTTGTTCACCTTACCACAAGTGTGTGCGTGAATTTGATAATTAAAATAATGTTGCGCCAAGCCCTGGCCAGGTAGCTCATTTGGTTAGAGTGTCCTCTTAATGTTCCAGGGTTGCAGGTTTGATCCTGGTCAGGAAACAACCAATGAATGCATGAATAAGTGGAATAACAAATCAGCTCTGGCTGGTGGCACAGTGGATAAGGCACTGACCTGTGAACCCAAAGGTCGCTGGTTCAATTCCCCAGCCAGGGCACATAACCAGGTTACAAGCCAGGTGTCTGTAGCTGGAGGCAGGTGAAAGGCAACCTTACATTGATGTCTCTCTCCCTCTCTACCACTCTCCATTTCCCTCTCTCTGAAAAGAATAAATCTTTAAAAAAAAACACACATACACACACAACAAATCAATGTTTTTCTGTTGCCCTTTCTTCCCCCCCCTTAAAATCAATAAGTAAAAATTAAAGATATATGTATTTTTTTTAAGTGATGGTGCTCCATTAGATGTCAAAATTATTAGCATTTTCCCAAAAGGTAGCCCAGTTATTATGCCCATCCTCAGATCTAGGAACTACAAGTTCAGCCCCCACTCACTAGACAGTAGGGGGGAGTTAACAGGGAAACCCAACAGAAAACATCCATTTGGGAAAGGAAAATAACACACAGTGGTGATCTCCAGAGCACATCATGTCCTCTCAACATGAATGCTGGCACTTGGAGACTTGCTTAAGCAGTCAACATGGCCACCTCGATTTCTCCCTCTCAAAACTTGTATCTTTTCGGTGCAGATTTGTAGTCTTAGTCCCAGTCCTTAAAGTTCCATCTCTGTTTCTTTGCAATCGATTTCTGGAAAATTTCCCTAGCCTACCAGTTCAGTGCCTCCATAGGCCTTTGCCTCGAAGCAGTTTGAAACAACAGCCTCAGATGGGGAGGCAAAACTGTACTCCCCAGGCTGCTGGCCAGTGGTTGGTTGGTTGGTTCTCTGTTATGAGGGTTCAAGGAGAGTACATACAGCCTTCAGGCCTCAACAGCTGGTGGTCCCAGACACTTTCTCCCATTTGCCTTCCTCCTGTTAAGGGAGGAAGTAAAGTCCTGTAAAGTCCTTGCCCAGGGACTTTAGCATGGGCATAGAATATGGCTGTCTGTCTTCTTGGATTACTTCCTATGGAGAAAAAAGGTGTCCGTGGCAAAGTTCTTTTCTTCTGTTTCTAGGGAAGCCAGCCTCAAACGAAGCTTGTCTCTCTTAGTGATCATTTTCTGAAGGCCACAAGCAGTGACCGACACACTGCTCCTCTTCAGCAGGCTTGCCAGCACGACCATTGCACCCTACTCAGCTAATCCCACACCTGCCACTTTCAGGTTCTCAAGTCATAGCACTTTAAGCAAAAAGATTTTTATTGACTGGTGTAACTGAAAAGTCTGGGAAGACTTGCTGTGGCCCCCAGCGTATGACCTGATACAGAACTTTGGATGATGGCCTCAGAGCCCCTTTCTCTCCATCTCTCCACTCTGCTTTCCTGTGTAGTAGAGGCTCCATTCTCGGGTAGCTTCTGTCTTCCAGCATATCAACTCCACTGGGAAGGTATACCCCCTTCTTTGCCAGAAAAATTCCTAGAGTTGGTCTTTGTTTACCCAGCTTGGGTTGTGTGCCACCCTGGCCATTCACTGTAGGGTGCAGGAAAGAGGGTCTGGAGAATGGACCACAGTGACCGGCCAGGCCTGGGCCATCTGTGTGTGCTTAGGTGGGGGTAGGGGGTTACTCCCCAAGGAAGAATCAGGGAACATTTGCCTGATGAAGGCGGGGTTTTGCTGGGCCAACCAAAACAACAGGCCCACACAAGGACTGGACACGATATTTGGGAGGGAGAAATGAAGCTGAGAAAACAAATTTGAGAATTGTCATTCCTAGCCCTTTAGAGTAATGTTTAGCCAATACAAAGGTAACCTATGCCACTAACATGAGCCACGTAGTAAAGAAAACAGAGGGAAAGAGGTGAAATAATAACTTTAATATTGTCTTATTTTATAAAGACAAAATACTGTCATTTTAACATGTCATCAGTATTAAAATTATTAAGATATTTTACCCTTTTTGAACTGCCTCCAAAATGCAGTGTCTTTCTTGAATTTATAGCCCAAGTCAGTTCAGATGAGCCACGTGTGGCTAGTTGCTTACTCTAAGTGAACTATACAAACTGCCGATAACTTTCCATAGAGAAATAGAATATTTGTCATCAGTTATTACTTTCATTTCTATTCATGGGCAGTTACTTTGCACGCATGACTCCTCATTAGAGGGACCTACTCCAAAATGAACTGAGATACTTATTGCCATGTGGGGTGTCTAGTTGGTGCCATGTGTGTCTGAACACCCGTCACACCCATGTAATTAATTCTTTAATTATCTGTCTTCTCTCATGGACTCTGTGCCCTACGTGGGTTAGGACTCATCTGTCTTCCTTTCTTCTGTGTCCTGCACCCAGTGCCCAATACAGAGAAGACACTAGGTGAATATTTTTAAAGTGAAATGAAAATAAATTTAAAACTTAAGTGAGGACTTCTTATTTGCCAGGTTTGATGACAAGATGGCAGAAGTAATATTAGTAGTTGAAGCCAGAGATTGAGTGTTTGCAGAATTTGTTATTCTGACAAATGACCATCTGTAGTCTGGGACTAGTTGTGTTATCCCTTCACTTAAAGGAGGGAGAGAGACTGAATACCTGCAGAAACCCAGGCCCTAAGCCAGGCACAAGGTGTGCAAAGATCAATGGGAAACAGTCCCTGCCTGGAAAGGAAATGAGAACCAGTTTAGTAAAATAATTCTTTTTCAATAAGTGTAATGATACATATAAACACAGTGTTTGGGGAAGCACATGGAGGGGCCTCCTACCTGGGTCAGAGATGGAGGGAGGCAGCAAAGTTTCACTGGGGAAAAGTTTCCTTAAGTTCTGTGGTGCCTGCTGTTTTCTCAGTATCTAGCCCCATGCCTGGCACACGTGTCAAATCAATGAATAAATGAACAAAATGGCTCCTAGACCTAATCTTAAAGGATCGCTGGATTTGTCCATCGCAGTATATACAGATGACCATGGCCGATGAAGACAGTTTGCTCAGCCCGGGAGCTGGAGCCTGGCTGTGGGGACAGCGTGGCCCTGAGCGAGGGGAGCGAGGTGTGAGAGCCCACATGATCTGTAGCCCTGGCGGCCCGCAGGCGCCAGGTTCCCAACAGCCTCGCCTCTGGTGATTGTCCATGTGACCCAGCGAATGACTGTACTTTCTCATTCCAGGCCAAGCGAAGGCTGGAGCTAGGAGAAAGCGGTCATCAGTACCTCTCAGATGGTTTAAAAACCCCTAAGGGCAAAGGGAGAGCTGCACTTCGAAGTCCAGACAGTCCCAAAAGTAAGGATTCTTTCATCTCTGATTCTCTGTGGTGTGGGTTCCCAACTTTCAAAGCTTGTGGCTGGAAGGATGCCAAGGTGTGAATAATTCTGGCATGTTTTGTTCTTTTTCATTTCTTTCTGTGCCTATCCAAAAAATAAATAGTGTCTGCAGACACCCAGCAAAAGGTTTACAGAGTCACTCCAGTACCTAAATACTGACTTAAAGGGAGGCCTTTCAAAATGTGTGCAGTTTCAATTTGCAGCTCAGAATACAGGCTCTTTGTTATTTATGTCCTATAATGAAATTTAATTTTAACTCTAATGGACGTTACTTCAGAAACTGGGTGTGAATGAACCGTGCCAGAGTTTTCGGTGTCCGTGGGGCCTGCATCTCTGGCATGTGGCAGCATCAGAATTGATTGAGACCAGTGAATTGCAGCTAGTTTCCCTTTCCATTGATACAGTCATCATTTCTTTCGGGACAGAAAAGTAGGCTGGAGGTAGCTAACTAGTCCTTTATATCTCAGGCATTTAATGTAAAGGCTAAATTAGACCTTGTTCTCTCTATCTCTCCTTCCCTGTAGTTTATGAATTAGGCAATTCACAGATTATGTGTACTGCTAAATTAAACCCTTGAACTGTGACCTATCCAAGAATAGATAAAACACTAAAGAAGAAATTTCATTCAACAACAACAACAACAATAAAATTAAATTTTAAAAAAAGAAGACATTTCATTCAAGAGGGATAGGGAGATTTAATTAAAAGACTTCCAGATTCCAGATAGCCTTCATCCAAACGAAGCATTATTTGAAATATTGGTGAGCAAGGTACGCGCATGCATGTACACACACGCGTGAGCCTGAACAGCCAGCCAGTTGCAGTGGGTCTGCCTGTGCCCTGCTGGAGAGATTTGTCACCTGGCCGGTCAGTTTGGGCTCCACATGGCGAATCCTATGGAGCTATAGTACTTTTTCCTTCATTCAACAGACATTTTTGAGCCCCTGCTAGATGTGAGGTACTTCACTAGCCCCAGGGAACAGGGTAAGCCAAAGTAGAAATTACTGAGCAACTCACAGTAAAATCCAACAGGAATTTATACTGTCTCTTCCTTTTCTAATAAAGCAATTTCATAACTTCACAAAATCAACAGCTTTGCTTCTCATACTAATACTCGGGCTGCAGTGGGAAAGAGGGCTTGCTCAACTGCAAAGAAACCCTTCATTTCTTTACCTTTCCCCCTATTCCCCACCGCTCGGTTTTTGTTTTTCTTTAAGCTCCAAAATCTCCCTCAGAAAAAACACGGTATGATACATCCCTTGGCCTACTCACCAAGAAGTTCATTCAGCTGCTGAGCCAGTCACCTGATGGGGTCTTGGATTTGAACAAGGCAGCAGAGGTGCTGAAAGTGCAAAAGAGAAGGATTTATGATATCACCAACGTACTGGAAGGCATCCATCTCATTAAGAAGAAGTCTAAAAACAACGTGCAATGGATGTGAGTATGAGTCACAGCCCCCCTCCCCCATTCCCTGATCTGATGGGGGCCATTCAAACATGGAGCTTACGCCCAGCCCCAACTTTTATATTCATGCCCACACTTCATTTCTTCGCTCTCTTACTCTTCTGTCTCTTTCTGTCTTCCTTCCGCAACTCTTTAGGCAAAAGTTCAAAGTCTCTTTAGGAAGAGACCTACTTAGATACTCAGATAAAAGGGTTTGTATTCCACGAGCTCCAAGTGAGGGAACCCTGGGATTAATTAGGTCCTGCAGATGTGGAGTAGAAGGCTGGCCATTTGTTGTTATGCGGTCCATGTGTGTAAGCTCATAGATGCTGGCACATGTCTTCACTCCAATAGAAAATTGGAAATTAACTGTGGCTGTGTATTAACACATCTGTGGATGTGCATAGTCACCAAATATCTTTATCTATGGTTCTAATAGCAGATCGACTCACTTTCTGCGTAAATTAAGGCAAGAGTTAAATGCCTCAGTTCCTCCTAGAAAGCTGAGATGATAACACCTACCACCCATACGTCCACGTGTGTGATTAATTTTGAATTATGAACAAGCACCTGAACAGCCAGCATTTTAGAAGGAACTATCAGCGTATTGAAAGGGATAAATTTGTTGTGAGGTCAAACAATGATAAGATGGTTCAGCCTATGGTTTAAGAGAAAACTGTTGGGTGTGTTTCTGTGTACAGCATCTGTTTCCATAACCTCCTTTTCCTTTCTAGTTTTGGTATAAGACCCTCAGAAATTACATAAGCTTCTTGTGTTTTTTGCATGACGTTTTGTGGAATTTTGAAATCATTTCATCTTTCTTTCAAATTTTTTAATTTTTCTATGTTTGTTTTTTTTTAATCTGCTTCTTCCCTCCCACCTTCTCCCTCCCTCCATGGACACATGTGGCTGGAAGGAGCTGCCTCTCTTTGCCCTTTGAATTTGAGCTTTCTAAATAAACAGGCCTCCTATGTAGGAAAGAGACCTGAAAATTGCAGTGTTTTTTCACTTAATTTCTATGGTGTGAAAAGTGAAGGGCTGTGTGTATTTTTATTTTTTAATGCATAAATGTTCTAATGTTAACACTTGGCAAAAACATTGTGACCTCCTATATCAGGAGGGGCCATTAACCAGAGGATCATTTCTCCCTGCTTTCCCTTGATTGTTCATTTCCCTCCTCCCTTTAGCCTCTCAAGTAGCCATGAAGAGTCTGTGTTTGGGTTTCTAGGGGCTGCAGTCTGTCTGAGGATGGGGGCATGCTGGCCCAGTGTCAAGGCCTGTCAAAGGAAGTGACCGAGCTCAGTCAGGAAGAGAAGAAATTAGATGAACTGATCCAAAGCTGCACCCTGGACCTCAAACTGTTAACCGAGGATTCAGAGAATCAAAGATATCCTTTATGCCACCTGGTCATTGGGGGGTTAGTGCCTTCTAGATTATTTCCGGAATTGACCATCTGTTATGCACAAGGTAGAATTTTAGTCTGGTTTTATGCTCTGTGTGTGTGTGTGTGTGTGTGTGTGTGTGCACGCTCATGTCTAAACCCACTTATCTTTGTATTAAAAGTCAGTGCTTATGGAAAGATCATCACTATTATGTCTACTTTATAGCAAAGAGGGACCTGTTTTTTAAATCATTTTATTCATGTGTCTTTGACACATACGGATACACTCATAGTGTAAGGCACCACTATTTATAAGATATGTGTGGTATCAGTATTAATATTAATGACAACATTCAGCAGATTCATCTTTGGCTTTCCAGATTTTGGGTGGGTGTTAGCTGTCACTGTTGGGGTTCTCACATTCTAGTTTCTTTTCATCAGATATTGGAGCAATTGGAATTGGTTGAATCTGTCTGAGCTATAGTTGAGAAAATCAAGAAAATTTTAAAAGTTATTCTATAACTTTTAAAGAGCATTATTCTGATTCACAACACTAAAAACTGATTTCAGAAGTGCTGCAAGGCCAGAGAAATGTCGATGCATCTGCTCATCTACAAATGTTGTTCTTGGAAATAAAAATACAGAAAGCCAATTCTTATTCTCAATAGGCTGACTATTTGTTGACCATCTCAGAACAGTTTACTGTTCATCGTGTCACTTCAAACAAAACTTGAGGAGATCACTTCATTGTTTGGGCAAGACAATTTTGCAGAATTAGTAGATGAAAGCAATATTTTAAATTACCCCATCCCTAACTTTAGTTCCAAACTTAAGTATTCCACATTTACCTTTGTGAGACAGAAAATAAAATATGTCCTGCCCAGTTTTCTCTTAAGTGTTTTCTCTCTACTAGGCTTTCCTATGAATGATATAGGGACATTTATTTTTCAATTCAGGCCATTTTTTGAAACTGCAATTGTTCATTTCCTGTTGACCAAAAGTTTAACCTTGTCAACTGATGATTAGTGAAATGGAGAAGGAGGTGTGCTCATATGAACCCCCAGTGATGGCCAGAGTGGTTTTATAGGGAAAGAAATAAGAATAGGCCTAGTTGGGCTGTTTGAGGCACTGTTCATTTGGGACCCCCAGCAAGAAGATGTGCAGTTACACATGATTGGCAGCTTGTGGTTTATGGCATTGTCACCTACATTAGCTTTCTCTGGACCTTTGTTGCAGAAAATAAAAGCTTCCTTGCAGGGGGCTGCTAAGCCAAGAAGCAATTTTAGGAGGCAGCCACAGTGGAAGCACTTTTAAGATTTGCACAATTTATTTCAATTCGTCGTTCAGTTCCGAATTTGGTACAGCTTGTTCACAAATGTGTTGAAATTTTCTTTCCTGTAGCATGTTGAGTAATCGTAGATGAGTTTTTATTCTAATGAGTTCTTGTCACGTAGCTTATGACAGTGGGCTGTGGTGTAAGTACCTGATCAGTTTCCTCATTGTTCTCAGTAAAAATTCACAACTGTCAAGACTTTTATAAGGGTACTCGTTGACTTTCTTGATGAGATAAACAATGGCATGAAACCTGGAATCCTGCTTCAACTGTTGAGTCAAGCTCAACACTGAACTGGCCATTGTCTTGATTGCTTGCTGAGATATAACAAAGATAGTCTTAATAAATACCCTTAACTGTATATGCAGATTTGGGGTGAATGTGGTTGTTTTTCTGATGATCGGGTTTATAGCTTCCTTCAATTTCTAACAAAAAGCTACTATTCTAATGGACATTGTTTCCTCCAGACTCCCTAAATCCTATGTCTGTGTTAAACATATTGGATCACAGACTCTATTAAGCTACATTATATTATCTGTAAAAATACCCTCATTGAGTTGTGATTCGTTGGTTTATCATAGGCATTTTTGTGGGTTAATATAAGAAAAATGCTGGCTAAAGACATTGTGCATTAATTGTGTTATTCTATGTTCCTTACATAAGAGAGCCATGTGACCTGTTCTCTCAGCACCAAGCAAAAACTTCTCTCTCTAGGCAAGCTTGCATGAATACCTGTATCATATAATAAGTACCATAGCCTCTCATAATATCCCTTTGGGTACTTAAAAGAACTGTCTAGTGCTCAGAAGTAACTACCCAGAGTACTGAAATACAATGTCACTTTCTTTTCCTAAATTAGTATTTCTCAAATTCATTCAGGTTGCAGACCATCTGGAAGCTGCTTTCCTCCTTGGGAACACTGAAATAGTGGTAGAGTCAATAATATCACACAAAGGATAATTTTTCTAAGAAAGACTGACACTCATCACTAGACAGTATATAATCACAACCAGCCCAGGCACACTTAAGAAAGCATGTTGCCCACCTGAGCAGTATTGAGTTCCTCCACCAATATAACTATTTGCTAATAATCCATCCTTTCATTTGGGTGGCTGCTGACAGTTGCTAATAATCAAGCAGGAGATAGAAGTTATTGGAATTTCCAAAACATTATGTTTACTAGAGCTTAATTTTTTTCCTATAAATTGGGATCTGCCATCATCAATTTGAGTGACAGCACACTTCATTGGTGCTCATGGAATAATACAAGTGCTCCAGAAGGACCTGGTTTGAAAATTCCTAACCAGATTGGGTTTTGGTTTTCTTTTGATAATTTATTCTAACTATTCTGTTTTGGGGTTAATTTTAAAATTTTAGATAGCCATGGACTTTTTTTTAATGTGCAGGAAAAATATACACTCCTTTCGTTATTTAGAATGACCCAGAAAATGAGATTCATGACTGATCCCATACACTTAAAGATCTAGAAAACAAGACAGATATATTCTTATAAAATCACAAAATACCTCAAAAATTTACCATGCATCTATTTTATTATCCTCATAATGGTTACCTCTGAGTCAATCGGTTGGAAGATTTCCTTAACACTCATTACATTAGCTTATGTTACATATCAAGATATTCGAAAAATTAGTGGCCTTAAAGACCAAACTGTTATAGTTGTGAAAGCCCCTCCAGAAACAAGACTTGAAGTGCCTGACCCAATAGAGGTAAGGAGACAATGTCTTTGTTCATCTGCAGAGATCTTTTTGGAATGCCTGAAGTTCAAGACTCATTGATTGATTCATGGTTCACGTTTGTATCCTCCAAAAAACTTGCAGGTTCTTTCCCCATCTATGTTATTTAATCCTAACTTTGGAAGCATTTCAACAGTTAAATCATATGTATTGAGTATCAAAAAAGTGTTAATTTTGATATTAACAAGGCACTCGGCTCAGAGTGGCATACGATTCTGTCTCTCTTGTACTTCCTTCTTTTCATAATTTGTTGCTTCTGGTCAATTTGAACTTCTGGGGGATTTCATGTTGATTACTCTAGATATGGTTTCCACCATGAAGAGATATAAATGTTTTAAAGTATCTCCCTAACTTATTACATTTAAGAATTTATCATTTATATTATATTTATTTTTAAGAAATGAAATTGGACTTTGGGTGTTTGATAGACTAGAATATCGTAAGAAAGAAAGAGCATATTTTTGTGATTGGTGTCAGTTATAGTTTGGTAATAATAGACCTAGACTATAACTCTAAGGTATTAAAGAAATGTAGTAAGGTCTCCAGCCTGGACCGTAGCTAGAGGCAGGTGAAAGGAAACCATACAGTGATGTTTCTCTCCCTCTATCCTTTCCCCTCTGTCTAAAAATAATAAATAAATAAATAAATCCTTTTAAAAAAAGAAAGAAATATAGTAAAGTGAATATGCTTAGAAAATAAAAACAGAATGGAATTTGCAAGCTCTCATCTAGGGTAGAATTCACCTTAAGTGATAATAATAGCTCTGTGACCTAGATGAAGCAGAATTTTAAATATTAGTATGCTACATTCTCTTATTAAACACAGTTCCAATGATTATTGAAGTTCAACATAAAAATGTTGTATGGCAAAGGAATAATAATGTGGAAAAATTGTATCTGGAATACTAAAAAGACCGTTTAATAGTTTTCAAAAAAAAAAACAAGGTATAATTAGAGAACATAATTCACCTCCTGTAGGGCAGGGGTCAGCAAACTTGTTTTAAAGGGCCAGACAGTAAATTTTTTTTGGCTTTGTGAGCTATGTAGTCTCTGTTGGGACTGTTTAGTTGCACAACTGTGCAGCGGCCAGGGGCAATGCATAAATAATGGGATAGGCATGACTCTGTGCCAATAAAACTTTTATTTATTGGGTTGGTCAAAAAGTTGTATTTTTTTTTTCTGTAAAATAAAATATGTTTATATTTTTTTCATTTTCACTAATAAATCTATTGATTTGGATATTTTGAATATGTTGGCTATCTCCCACGTGGTATAATGTTGGTTGTTCTCAATTAATTAATGTCTCGTCAACTTCAACTGGTCTACCTGACTATGGAGCATCATCCAGTGAGATATCTCCAGCACAAAATTTTGCAAACCATTTTCCACATGTTTGATCAGTCACAGCACCTTCTCCATACACTGCACAAATCTATTTTTACACTTCAGTGGTATTTTTACCTTTCTTAAAATAATATAGCATAATATGCTGAAAATGTTGCTTACTTTCTTCCATCTTCAATATTAAAATGGCTGCACAAATTCACCGAATTTGATGTTTGGGTTTGTTTGTTTGTTTGTTTGTTTTTAACGCATGCCAACGTGACAGCTATCACAATACAATCTAACAAAATTCTTTCAAATGCAGCTAAAGCAACTAAGCACTGCTATGCTAGATCCATCTTACGGAAAAAGACAAATGAACTTTCTGGTCAACCCAATACGAAATCAGTTGGTGGGCTGAATTTAGGCCTTGGGATATACATTGATGACCCATGCTCTAGGGGATGATATCACTGGAAAAGGTGGACTACCTCTAAAAAAGCAAAATGACCTATGAAAATTACTCTTACTTTACATTTTTAGATGAAATGACTATAGCTTTCATTTCATAAAGAGCTTTCATGTTGAACTCTTTTCTTTTTGTAGAGCCTACAAATACACTTGGCAAGTACCCAAGGACCCATTGAGGTTTACTTATGTCCAGAAGAGACTGAAACACACAGTCCAGTAAAAACAAACAACCAAGACCACAATGGGAATGTCCCTAAACCTACTTCCAAAGGTAAAAATTCTGATTTTGTCATTTGGAAACTATTTTTGAAACGGAGGTGACTAGAAGTATCCTATATCAGAACCACAAGTCTAGGCAGGATGCAAAATCTTCTGTTATTATTGTTATTAAGGTAACATTTTTAAAAAGGTATTCTGAAGAGTTTACAGGATAGAATAATGGTCTTAGGTTAATGACTCCACCACCCACTAATAAGAGTCCCTCAGGCTTTTGCTATTGGCAGAAACCATTTCCTTACCATGTCTGGAAAACCAGCTGAAGTGGAGAGTGAAGCTGTGTGAGTCATCAGCTACACTTAGCCACACACCTTTGTATGATGCTACAAAGATTATTAGGAAAAGAAATGAAAAAAGTTTATAAAGAAAAGTCTTCTATGAAAGAAGTCTTGTGTTAATTTCCCCTCCCTCCCCTCAATGTGATGAGGAGAGGATATTGAAAGAAAACCCCAGCAAAATAAATCTGCTTCTTCCTTCACTGTCCTTAGAGCAAAGGAAAGTATTTGTGGTCATTTTTGGTTTTTTGTTTGTTTTTGTTTGTTTTGATTGGGAATATTTGTCTGGTTTTTCCCCCCTGTCTCCCAGTGTAGCAACCAGAATAGCAATTATTCTAGCGAATAGATCTGATTTAATACTGAGCAAATAAAAATTCAGTAGATGGCCCTGGCTGGTGTGGCTCAGTGGATTGAGCACCTGCTTGTGAACCAAGGGTCACCAGTTCGATCCCCAGTCAGGGCACATGCCTGGGTTGTGGGCCAGGTCCCCAGTGTGGGGATGCACAAGAGGCAATCACACATCGATGTTTCTCCCTCTCTCCCCCCTTTCCCCTATCTAAAAATAAGTTAAATTTTTAATTAAAAAAAAAAAAAAAAAAAAAAAACAGTAGATGCCTGAAACGGAATAGTACTGAACTCTATACACTTGACCCTGAACAGCAACAGGGTTAGGGTCAGTGAGTCTCCCACACAGTCAAGTTCACATATAACTTTTGACTCTCCCAAAACTTAAGCCACCCCTTGATATTGACAGGGGATTGTTTCCAGAACCTCTGTGAACTCCCAACTACTGATCAAAGATAGTACAAATATTTCTTGAAAAAAATTTTTTTGAGTTTTAAGTGTACTCATGTTGTTCAAGTGTCAACTGTATATACTATTTTTTCCTGTGATAAAGTTTAATTTATAAATTAAGCACAATAAGAGATTAACCACAATAATAATAAAATAGAACAGTTATAACATTATACTGTAATAAAAGTTACACGAATGTGGGCTCTCTCAAAATGTCTTGTACTCACCTTTCTTGTGACGATGTGAGATGGCAGTGCCTGCGTGATAAGGTTAATTGAGATGAATGACAGGCATCATGAGGCAGCATCGGGCAGCATAAGAGTTACTTGAACGCAGCACTGTGGTTCCACAGCAGTCCATCTTATCACCGAGATGGTTCCTAAGTAACTGATGGGCAGGGAGCGTCCACAGTGTGGAAATGCTGGACAAAGGGATGATTCGCAGGACAGCATGAGATTTCATCACCCTGAGAATGATGGCAATTTAAAACTTAGAAATTGTTTCTTTCTTGATTCTTCCATTTAATATTTCCGGATTGCAGTTGACTATGGATAATTCTAAAACTGTGGAAAGCAGTTTCAGATGAGATGGGACTATTGTATAGCATATCATATAGTAAAACAAAAGATTTTTCCCCATAAACATTCAGAGCAAATGTCTTATTTATGTTTTTAGAGGTATCTTTAATCAGCTGTTCAAAAAAGGTTAAGTTAAAATCAGAGTTTCTACTAGGGAGCAAACTTGACAGTATGTACAGGGGGAGGGTCAAAAGTAGGTTTACAGTTGTTTGTATGGAAAGTATACAGTAATTAATAACAAGAATAAATTCTGTTTTTGTGTACTCACAACTATAAACCTACTTTGTCATCTTTGTCACACCGTCTATATTTTGTTTTGTTTTTCCTTAAGTAATAACTAATTGATATGAGAGAGAAGTTTTTTAACTTGCTAAACCTCTAATCCTTGGAGCTTTTTGCATTCTTGTATGCTAACATAACATACTTTTTAAAATGAGCATGCCAGAACCAGGAAAGGTTTCCGAGAGGTGATCTGTATCATAATGTCTAATTGTTGTTAGCAGAGGGTGAATGCTCTTGTAGCAGCAACCTGTATATTCTAACAACAAAAAAAGTGTTTTTGATTTTCTCCTAAATGATTTTTGTGTTTCACCCATTTTTTCCATTCAGACTTGGCTTCACCCAACTCAGGACATAGCGATTGCTCAATTTCTATGGCAAGCCTTTCTCCTTTGGCCTCCCCAGCCAATCTTTTACAGCAGACTGAGGACCAAATTCCTTCCAACCTAGAAGGACCATTTGTGAACTTACTGCCTCCCCTGCTCCAAGAAGACTATCTCCTAAGCCTCGGGGAGGAAGAAGGTGTCAGCGATCTCTTTGATGCTTATGATTTGGAAAAGCTCCCACTGGTGGAAGACTTTATGTGTAGTTGATTATGCTTTGTGAACTCCCCTTACAAACCAATATTTTTTTATTATGGAACCAGAACATCTGTCATGCAGTGTTGCCCCCTCCTACCTTCTTCCTCCAAGATAGTATCATGAAGTAAGCTACAAACTTCAAAGCAAAGCTGACATTTTAATATTTTTTTTTTAATAAATTGTCTAAACGCACAGTTGCAGGCTCCCTTGGGAAAACCCTGCTTTTCCCCAGGCTCCAAAATCTCCTGGATGAGTCAGCAAGTGAGAAAATGTGCAATCAGGTGTCTCTCACCCATTCTTTTCCTCCCTCCCACCCTCCCTCCTTCTCGGATTGGCTTGCTGTGCCTGATGGATGGGCTGTAGAATTGGGTCTGGCCATCTGGCCCACTGGAATACAGCAATCGTCCTTAATAGCATTTCAAGCCGTGCCTTCTCTGCAGAATGCATGTCTTTGGGGTCTGCTAATATGGAATGGAACTGCAGGAACTGTGAACTTGAAGTCATGCAAAAGTATGAAATGAATTTCTTCAATTCTTTTTAGGAATATTTAAATTACTGTCATTATTCAGTGTAAGCTATGGGACTGCGTGTCCCACTAGAAGGTCAAGAGAACCTCCACAGCCTTTCGGATGAAGAACCTGTTTTCAAATACTTGTTGCAGATACAGAAGAATAGTCAAGTTCTGCCACTCTTAAGCTGTTGTGGATTTTCCTGTCTCCACAAACCACTCCCACTCCCCTGCCCCCAATGTGTTTGTGAGTTTATAAAGTTGATTTGTAGCAAATGCCTACTTAGGAGTTCTTTGTGGATCGCTTTAGATTTTTTAATATTTTTTAGCTGCCATTTAAAAAGCATTCCTGTGGCACCCATCACCATTTCCATTTGTTTACTTTGAAGCAGTTTTTACTAATTCAAATGATTTAAGCAGAGGTAGAGGACCTCTCTGATCAGAGCATCTAAACATGTGACCTAAGGTTTAACAGCCTCTGCAAGAAGCATTGCCCCACCTGGCTTCCTTCCCTGGAGCGGGAGCTTGGAGCAACTTGGTCTTGGAGCTCGCTGACATTGGTGGCCCATTTGGAAGGAGAACCATGTCAGATGACGTAGTAGTCCCGAGGAGCAGCAGGTGTGGATCCCTCTGTCCTTGGGCTTCCCCGGGCCGTGTGACCCGGGAAAGGGCTCTTACACTGCACTCAGGGAGACCACTTCTCAGGATGGGGTCAGATGGAGAGGCCTCTGGGCCCATTGGTTGAGTGGCATCCTCTCAGTGGCATTTACTTGAGCTGGTGAGAACAGGGAGCTCCCACTTGGGGAGGGGGGGGGTGCTGCAGTACCCCTGGCCAGAACCTGTCCCCCTTCCTCTATGAAGGAATAAGTTGGACCAAGGGAAGCGGGGACATAGAAAACGAAGTGATAGAACTTCAGGGTGTTTCCCTGCTTTACTCTTCAGGAATGGGGTCCCAATTTGGAGGCTTCGTGTGAGATGCAAATCCTACCAGTTATATCCAAGATAGGCTCTCCCATTGATCGGGTAAGGTGGCCACCGCCTGCCTGGAATGTGACATAGTACCTCAAATCCATTCCTTGGATGCTAAAGACCATGGGAATTAGGGAGTCCTAAAAAAAACCCTCAAAACAGCGTAATTGAAATGCTATGTGCCTGGCACAGTGGTAGGCACATAGTAGGCACTCGATTCACATGTGTAATTGAACTGAAAATAGCCCTTAGGAAAAATACCAAACAAAAAACCCACAAACTCTAGGTAGATTCCCACAATATGCAAAGTGGTGGTGGGGTCAAAACCATGACACCAGCACTTTAAATGATTTGTGTAGGTATGCATGGGTGTGTGTTTGGGAAGAAAAGCAAAGGTGCAGATTACCCTCCTTTATCTCCTGCCTCCATCCCCAGCCCCCTCCCCTCACACACACTGGACTTGGTACAAATATCACGGAGTCCGAGATGAAGCATTGGGGTGGGGGAGGGGGGAGGGGGGAGGGAGGGAGCGCTTTGTGTCAAGTGCCTACTGGAAATGCACTGTGGGGTTTTTTCCTGTATGGGAAACCATTTATGCCAAGCTTTTCCCCATTTCCCATATTTATCTCACCTGGTTAGCTGCCTCTGCTTCCAGCTGTGTGTAATTCTCTCTGCCAGCTGTGCAGAGCTGCTTTTTTCCCAAAGTCTAAAGACTGAGCTCACCTAGCGAGGTTGTTGATGTGTTTCGTTGAATTTCTCGTGAAACCTTTCGTAATGTAATGCCGTATTTATTATTTTTAAATGAAAGGAATACTAAGGAGTCTTAAAAGTTCCTTCATGCATAAGATTTCTCCAGTTAATGGGCTGAACTGGTGTACATTAATTAAATGTCCATACTGTATTCTGTTTGCGTTAGTCAATTTCTTTTTGACATAGTATCCGGCGCACAAAGTGGGTTAGTTGTCCAGTATTTGTGTTACTTTAAGTCAGAGTATGCCGGTTTCCTGGTACCATTGAGTTGCTGCTATTAAAGCTCACACATGAAATGGCTAAAAGTTACAAGTGTGCAAATCATGACTGCGTGAGCCTTAGAAAATAAACTGTATAAAGGGCAACACATGAGCTGTCAAACAGTGTTAAGGTGTGTGTTTATATGTACAGACTTGTGCATAGCAGTTGTTTTATTTAAGTTGGTATGTAGTCTACTCACATTTTCATTATCTAGCAATTTTGTACAGAGATAGCAATTAATTTGTAAACACTGCCAGAATATTTTCTAGCTGGTTTGTAATTTTTTAAGAGTGTTATATTTTTTTGTTTTTTTGTTGTGGTTCTTGTTTCATTTTTGTTTCAAGTGTAGATCTGTAAATAAAACTGCAGTATTTAAAGCTTTAGCTTTCAGGAAAAAGAAGTAAGAACTCAACGTGTGCATGACAACCCGTGTGTATGAGAGGAGGGATTTGAAGGAAGATGCCGTGCAGAGTGAATCAGGTGGCAATTGTCAAGTTGTGCGAATTTCTTTTCCTCTGGGGTACATGATTTTGTCAAAAGGAAGTATTTCTCCCAAACTTGGGAGAAGGCAAACTACTAATCAGTTTAGCTTTGTGTTGTATGCTAGTTTAAAAAAGAAAATGTGTAATATAATGTAAAAAAAAAAAAAAAGCTTTTATGATGGATTTTGTAAATAGATTTGTTACAGGGTAACCTGTTCTCTAGCTGTGATCTTACCACTTCAAATGGGTGTAATTTGAATAAATTTTGTATGGTAAAGAATCAATAAAATGATTTTTTTTTAAGAGTTCAGACTTGTGAGGGGATTTTCTTAACTATGGTCTTATGCTCTTCTATTAATTTCATTTTTAAAGACATGCTTGAACAAATTAAGGAGAAAAAGCTTGAACAAAAGTGTAAAACACTGTACACCTTACCCTGTGTTGGAATTTAGGAACATTGACCGGATGCCTGTGGAGCACATGCGGGTGTGCTCCCCACTTTGGGAAGAACGAGGACTTGCCATGTGTCTGCCCACCTGCAGAGGGTTTACACTTACAAAGTGACAAGTCAGTTTTATTCCTCACAAGGAGCATGAATCCAATAAAGTTTCTTTCTCAATATTGGTAATTTCCTCTCTAGTTAGTATGCATTCCTTGTAATACGATATTAGGACTTTTTTGACTGCTTTGTCACACTCTTAAAAGTTCATTTAAAACTTCAAACTGTATACAAAAAACAAAAAGCAGTCCCTGCCCTCCCCAGTCTATTAATCTCGAGGTAACCACTACTTTCATTTTTCTTCACTATCCTGTTGTTCACTACACACATACAGATGTGTGTGTGTGCATGTGTATTTTAAGAAATTGCTCAGTGGATAAGGTGCAAACCCCGAGGTTGCTGGTTCGATTCCCAGCCAGGGCACCTAGCCAGGTCTCCAGCCAGGTCTCCAGCCAGGTCCGTAGCTGGAAGCATACATTGATGTCTCTGTCCCTCTCTCTCTCTCTGTACCCCCTCTCTAAAAATAAATAAAATCTTTATAACTAAATATATCTATAATAATTTATATAATATATAAGTATGTAATAAAACATAATTATATATTTATATGTGATCATTAACCTAGTTAACTTTCTTTTTGAGTGAGTTTTGTTTTGCTACAAAGTAATATATAACATTCAATGTTTATATTATGCCAGGTAAAATACCATTACTGACAAAATTAACCTTTAAGGATGTGTAATGCATTCACAATGTTGTGTAAGATAACCACTATTTCAGAACACTTTCACCCCAAAAGGAAACTCCATACCCCGTGAACAATTGCTTCCCATTTCCTATTCCCAGCCCCTGTCAACCACTAATCTGCTCTATGGACTTGCCTATTCTGGATATTTCCTATGGATGCATTTGTACAATATGTGGCCTTTTATGTCTGTTTTTTTGTTTGTTTTTACTTAGCATAATGTCCTCAAGTTTCATCCAAATTATAGCATATATCAATATTTCATTCCTTTTTACACCCGAATAATATTTCATTGTATAGTTATACTACATATTTGTTCATCTATTTGTCAGCTGATGAACATTTGGATTGTTTCCACCTTTCAGTTACTGGAAGGCCAGGTACTACTATAAGTACTTTGTTGAGCAGCCTTGTCAAAGCACACATCACTTGTTTGTTTTCTCCTCTTTAAGAATGTTTGGTGTCCCAGTTCTTAGAATAATACATGGCATGTAATGAACACGTATTTGAATGAATTATTCCCATTTCATAGATGAAGAGTCTGAGGTTGAAGAATTTTTTCTAAAAAGATAAAATCAAGGCAACAGTGATAGCATGAACTCAGGTTTTTCACCTGTGCTGTCATCTTCCACATTTTGTACCTTGTACTAGAATTTTTATTATTTTGCACTTTGGCCTTCATCCTTAATGCAGCCTAGAGCCCCCCTTTTCCCAGCATGTGGGCACCTGATTTGTCACCCAACATAGCAACTATCTACCCAGGGATCTGCACCTTTGGTAAGCAGGTAGTTGAAACCAGTGGTAAAATAAGAACAAAATGATACAAAGTTTTATTCCTTTTTGCTGTTACATTGCTGAAGACAGGAGGTGGTGGAAGTTAGAAGTAAAACAAACACTGCCCATATACACACACAAGCAGTTGAAATGTAAACAAGATAAATGTGAATCAATTACATAGGGCTGCATCCTTTAAAAAGGTGAATATATGACTAGGATGTGTAAGTATTTCACAATTCAGAACCTTACTTGAGTATTTTTTCAGAAGAGGGTTTTTTTTTTGTTTGTTTGGAGAACAATGTAGAAATCAAGCACAATACTATTAAAAGAGAAAAACCATTATAGAAAAGTTCATTATATTCACTCATACAATGTCCATTAAGAAAAACAGACATTCATTTATTTGTTCTACTCTTTGAACAGGCCTAAAGTGATTACTATATACCAGGGACTGCTGTAAGTGCTGGAGTCCAAAAAGAAAATGTCAGTCCTGACAGCAAGAGGAAGCTTGCAGTCTATTGGGGAGGAATCAAGTTTTAGCTAGGAGAAGTAAATACTGCTGGGCAGATGTTGAATAAGTAAATTTTCTTTCTGAAGCCATGTTTGGAAGACTTGAAAAGCCAGATGGTTAGAGGCAGAAATGGAAATGAAGGGAGAAGGAAGCCTTTACGAAGCATGAGAGATTTTGGTAGTGGTTTAGGGACCTGTACAGGGATGTTTGCAAAAGACTGCCCGAGTGGACTCAGCCCAGATGTGAATGCATAGATGCATTTTCTAGAATCTAGGGAGCTGGGGAGCCTCCCTCTACATCTAGACTACAACTCTGATTTCATGAAGGAAAATGACATGATGAAATGATGATGCTTTTGGGTATCACTGAGAATTCCTGCATTGGCAATTTAGGGTTAACAGGCCAGGAGTCAGTCAGAAGTTAAAAGAAGTAACATTCATAGCAGGAAGTTGAATGCAAAAAGCAAGCTTTTCATTGTGTCCTTAAATCTGGGACTTGTAGACTGAGAGACAAACAACAATGTATTAAAATATTCTGGAATATTTATAATACTAGAAGTTCCTATTATGCTTTTCATGTGTATGAAGAGTATAGTCAAAAAGTTCTGGAGCTGCTTATGCTGGGAAGCGCTGTGGGGAACAGAAGTGGCAAAGTGCTGTGTTATTAGGAATGTGCCTCAGGACCACCACAAAACTTGGGACATGTTAGGACTTGGGTCTTTACAGCATAACAGAATAGATAGTTCCTAGAGGAAAGGGAGGCTGTACGTTATCCTCTTTCCTTTATCAACTTCAGTAGCTGACAGCATTCAAGTAGGGAACACAGAAACATGAAATTAAAACCCTGGGAATTAAGATCAACAAACCAAAAACACTGACCAAGTCCTAGTTTTTCAACTCTGTCAAAGCCATGTCAACTGGTAATAATTATAGAATCACTGAATTGGAGTTGGAAGGCAACATCATATCCAACCAGGAGTTGTTTTCATCATGTGATAATTTGGTTATCAATTTTTTTTCCAAAGAAATTCTCCGGAATTGCAGTCTCCAACACTTTTTCTGCTGTATCCACAGGGTCTCTTAGTTCCCTGCTTAGATGTACACATCAGAAGCCTCCCTCTTCCCAGGTTTGGCTCTGAACCATAGCCTGGCCATCTGTTAATTCATCATTTTGAATTAATGTAAGATTCTGGAATATCTTACATTGTCCACTAGCATTGTCATTCTTTCCACTCTTCCATCCCCATCTCATGGGGACCTGCTATGTTCTCTCTCTCTGCCTACGGTGTGCACAACAAATTGGGAGAAATGGAAGCTGTTGAAAGTGTACATTTGGGGGAACTCCTCAGTGATTCTTTTGTCTTCTCAGTCTTTGATGCTCTATTTAAGTAGAGTAAGCATCAAATTGGCAGTAGCTCCTAATAGGATGTTCCATTTCCTCCATTTCCTGCTATATAAGACTCAATCTTCTCTTCCTATACAGACCCTTTTCCAGCTTCAGAAGCCTTTAAGACACTGTATCTCATCTCCGACTAGTCCTTAATCTTTGATAGGATTTCACAGTTGACGTAGTATTGTCACATCCCTTGTTTCTTCACCTAAAGTTTTTTGTAACTGATGGCAACAGCTGCAGAAGTAACTAATCAAATCTCCAAGTGACTGAACAGTGTGTGGGCTGTGATATAAACAGAGGAAGAAAACCATACTCTGGAGACCCAAGGAGCAATTCCAAGAAAGAGAATTGAAATAATAACATCAGTAAATAAAAATTAAATCATGTCAACAAAAAGAGCTTGTTTACGTGGGTTAAGGATAGGAATAGAAATGTGTGTGCTTAGAAATGAGAGGACACAGAAGGAGACCCAAGATGCTCGAAAAGAGCCACAAACTAAATTCTGTCATTGGCAAGAAACCAAAGAATGGATGTCTCTTTAGTTATAGAGGAAGTACCATCATCATGGACTCAGAGTTTGTGTATATATTAAGTGAGGAAAGTGGGTGCTAAAGACAAGAATAGCATAGGAGTGTAATGAAGGAAAGAGGGTAGAAATTATGCAATTTTTTCCAGAAAATAGAAGCAGAGGGAATACTTCCCAACTCATTCTATGAGGCTAGCATTACCCTAACACCAAAACCAGACAAGATATTACATACATGGAAAACTAGAGACCAATATCTCTCAAGAATACAGATGCAAAAACCCTCAACACAATATTAGCAAATCAAATCCACTAAAGTATAAAAAGAATTATATACCGCAACTAAGATTAATTCTAGTATGAAAGCCTGGCTCAGCATTTGAAAATCAATTAATATCATCCATAACATCAACAAGTTAAAGAAGAAAAATCGTATCAGTATATGCTAAAAAGAATATTTCACAAAAGCTAATACTTCTTTATGACAAAAACTCTCAGAAAACTAGAAACAGCAAAACTTCCTCAAAGAGCATCAATAAAAACTGTATGGCTAACACCATACTTAATGATGAGAAAGTAGATGCTTTCCTTCCAAAACTGGAAACAAGACAAAGATATCCCTCTCACCACTCTCATTTAACAACGTGCTAAAGATCCTGGGGAACACAAGAAAACAAGAAAAGTAAATAAAAGGTATAGTGATTGTCAAGGAAGAAGTAATACTGTCCTTTGTAGATGACATGATTGTTTATGTAGAAAATTCAAAAAAATCTACAAAAATCTTCCTAGAACTAATAAGTGATTATATCAATATTGCAGGGTGCAAAGTTAATATACAAACATTAATTGTATTCCTTTATACTAAAAGTAAAAAAATTAAATTTAAAATTAAAAACACAACACCATTTATATTAGCACCAAGAAAAGGAAATACTTAGGTTTAAACTCAACAAAAAATGTGTAAGATCTACAGGAGGAAAACTACAAGTTTCTGATGAAAGAAATCAAAGATCTTTATAAATGGCAAGCTATTACATGTTCATGGATAAAAAAACAATATTGTCAAGATGTCAGTTCTTCCCAGTTTGATCTACAGATTCAACTCAATCCCATTAAAACCCAAGCAAGCTATTTTGTGGATATCAATAAATTGATTCTAAAGTTTATATGAAAAGGGAAAATCTTCATGGTAGCCAAGACAATATTGAAGAATAAAGTTGAAAGACAGACAATACCCAACTTGAAGGTCTACCAGGCTACATAGTGTTCAAGTCAGTATGGAATTGGTAAAAAAAAAAAAAAAAGACAAATAGATCTGTTAATGCAAGAGAGTCCAGAAATAGACCCCCAAAAAAATACAGTCAACTGATCTTTGAAAAAGGAGCAAAGACGATTCAATAAAGAATGGTTTCTTCAACAAATAGTCATAGAACAACTGGACACCCATATGCAAAAACATAAATTTGGACACAGTCTTTACATCTTTCACAAAAATTAACTCATAAGGAATCATAGGCATAACCGTAAAACACGAGTCCGTAAAACTTGTGTAGAAGATAACATAAAAGGACATCCAGGTCAACCTGAATTTAGTGATGACTTTTGATATACAACAACAGAAGCATGATCCATGGGAAAATATTGATAATTTGAATATCATGTGATACAAAAATCTTGTTGACTCATTCTTAACTTAGGTGGTGAGCTCATAGGTACTCATTTTATTATTAAACATCAAATTTTACATTCATGCTACATGTCTTTTGTACATAAAATAATTACACAAAATATTTTTTTTAAGTTTGAGCCCTAAAATGCCAGAAGGATACATGTAAGAGATCAACAGGTTCTTGGACAACCAACTGGCCTTTAGAGTTCGTAATGTGATATTTCATTGCCCAGTGTATTGCTAACTAGCATTAGAAGAATAACACAACCATGGATTGAGTTTGTCTTTTTTCTTCTTGTTGTGCATTGCAGCAAAGACGTCTAATAAAGTGATAAAAATAGAGAACTGGGTAGAATTAAGAGAAAGTCAAAGCTTTACAAATCATTTTTTAATTTGTTTTATTATTTTTAAAGGTTTTATTTATTATTTTTAGAGATAGGGGAAGAAAGGGAGGAAGAGAGGGAGAGAAACATCAATGTATGGTTGCCTTTCTTATGCCTCCAGCTGGGAATCTGGCTGGTGACCTGGCTTGCAACCTGGTTATGTGCCCTGAATGGGAATCAAACCAGCAACCCTTTGGCTCACAGGCTAGTATTCAATCCACTGCACCAAAACAGCCAGGGCCATTCTTTTTTTAAATCCAAGAATTAAATCAGAAGCAAAAGCTTAGAAGAAAAAAACAAGGAGACAGAAAATTTAGGGTTTTACTGCAGCAAGACTACCAAGTACTTTACCTGTGAAGAGCAGATATGAACCCACTAAGTGCCGGGAACTGCTCTTGATTAAAAATGCTTTCCCAGAGACAAAGAAGGGGAGCAGTTTAGTGAAGGAACTAGCATGGATGACCCATGGACATGGACAACATGTGGGATTGACTGTTGATGGGGAGCAGGGGAAGGAAATGGGATGAATATAATATAACAACAATAAAATTAAATTTAAAGTGAAAAAAGAAAAACAATGCTTTTTCTTCAGGCCCCTTGTCCAGTTGTGTTCACTTACTTTCTCCTCAAGGCCCCAGGGACAATGTGTTTGTAGTTAAGTGTCACAGGGTCTAGGCCTGCATGAGCAGAAAGAGCTGAGAAACAGAAACCTCCACTGATTCTGTGCTCTGTGTCCTGCCCCTTCTATGTAATTTCACGAAAATACTAAGGAAAGAAAACTGAAGCAAGAAAGACCTTTCTGAACCATTCTCGATAATTTATTCCTTCTTGCCTCTGTCTCACCTCCACATCTTACTTCATATCTCTTTTGCTTTCTTTTATTTCTTGTTCTTTCTTTTGAAGATTTTACTTATTATTTTTAGAGAGAGGGGAAGGGAAAGAGGCAGAGAGGGAGAGAGACATCAATGTATGATTGCCTTTTGCCTGCCTCCAGCTACAGATCTGGCTGGAGACCCGGCTTGCAACCTGATTATATGCCCTGGCTGGGAATCGAACCAGTGACCTTTGGGTTCGCAGGTCAGTGCCTTATCCACTGTGCCACCAGCCAGGGCTTGCTTTCTTTTATTTCTTTCCTCTCTCAGGTCCAGTGTTTGACAGGCTATCACAACCAGTGTGAAGTTGATTTGGATACGCCTGCCCAGCACTGACACCCCCACTCTACCAGACAAATACCCCTCCTACCATCCAGGGTTAGTATTTGCCATCTTGGGAGCTTTTATTACTGTTCTGGCTACCAGTGCAGGTAGCTAAGGAAAGAGCAGAGACAGTAAAACAATATTCTATTAAATATTTTCTAGAAATAGCCACTCAACTCTCAAAATCTTCTTTAGGGCCTTTTAATCCTTTAATTAGCTTCTTTAATTAAAATTACAAAGCTACTTGGTAAAATTACCAATTTTTTCCTTTCAGAGTTCTGGTAATTACTTAGCATAACTGAAATTGATAGCACTGAACTTTTAATGAAATTCTGTATCATTTAAGAAAACATCTCTTGTTTTCAAATTACTATTTTTCTTACCAGGACAAGGAGGTAACAGGATCATAGAAAAGGAAATGGGGACCATTCTCTGGCCTCTTCCTAATCTGGTGTCTACCCCTTCAAGTCACCACACACCGAACTGCTTGCAGAACTCCAAACAAAGACGGCATGGAAAGCCTCAACTCAGAGTGCCCTGTAATAATAAATTTGCTTTGCATCAACTATCAAAAATACAGTGATAGCAATATAACCTCCCAAACTTAACATATTGTTGACTGATCAAAAAAACCCTTATATTTTCAAGCCCAAACATTGTTAACTGGTAACGAATTAACTCATGCTTGCACTTGCATTGGCTTTTGCTAAAAAATTACCAGTCAACAGTGTGTGACAAGAGGTATGTAGTGGTTTGTTACATGAGTTAATTTGTGTTTGCACTTGAATTGTCAGTCAACAATGTGTTAAGTATAAAGCAGTGTCATTAAGGAGACTTCTTCAGATTGTCTAATGGCAGCCATATTTGTGAAACAGATTTATATATAATTGCAAAGATACTTCTCTTGGTTCTATTTTGCTCTCAATAACTCTTTCTTATTTTCCCTTATATTTCATCTCTACCACCTTTAGGTAAAGGGCCTCTTCTAGAAGTCTGAAAAAAAAAAAGACTATATGTTTTAGGATGATAGCGTAAGATCTATTGATGCTTTTTTTTTTTTTTTTTTTAAATGCCTGATGGTGTTTTTTGTACCACTGAGCATTTAACTTTCATTTCACTTTCAGTGGTAAGGTACTGCCATGTGCTGAGTTTCTGAACAGGAATACCAAATGGGAGGATTGTAAAAATCAGATCATATGATGGCCCTGGCTGGTGGCTCAGCAGATTCACGCCAACCTGTGAACCCAAAGGTTGCTGGTTCAATTCCCCAGCCAGGGCATGTAACCAGGCTGCACTCCACGTCTCCAGCCAGGTCTGTAGATGGAGGCAGGTGAAAGGCAACCATACATTGCTTCTCTCTCTTTCTTCCTTCATCCCTGCCCTTCTCACTGAAAATAATGCATAAAACCTTTAAAATAAAATAATTAAAAAATAAAAATAAAATTGTCCTGGTCTGGCAGGACTATATATATATATATATATATATATATATATATATATATATTTTTTTTTTTTTTTTAATTACAACTAAAATATAAAAACAACTGTCACCCAGAACCATCAGAAATCAAGTTGAATAAAAGTCTGAGGACTACAGAATTAAAGAAATCAGATCCATTGAGACGGATAAGAAAGGCACACATGAAACATGCTAGTCCATCTATGTGTGAGGGATGAAAATTCAGGAGGGATATTTCAGAAGTAAGGAGTCCAAGCCCCACACCAGACCCCCCAGCCCAGAGCTCCAGTGCCAAGAAGAAAAGTCCCCACAACTTCTGGCTGCAAAAACCATCAGGGGTTAAGTTAGTGGAGGAAACTTCTGGAGCCCCAAGCAGTTCCTCTTACGGACCCCACACACAGACCCACCTACTCAGACTCACTCCCTCTGAGCTCCAGGACTGGGGTAGCAGCTTGAAGGGCACCAGTGGCATACTGGGAGGAACTGAAGTATCTGGCATTGGGACTGGCAAAGGCCATTGTCCCTTTTCTGAGCCCTACCTCTGAAGAGTCATGGATCCCGTAGGCTGGTGCCATATCTGAGACTCCATCAACCTGGCTAACACTGACCCACCTTGGAGATCCCCAGGAACAGGATCATTTGGGAGGTTATCAACTAGGAGAGGGGAAGGGAGAAAGTGGGAAATGGTGTAGGGATCAAGAAGCATAATTGGTAGAAACAAAATAGGGGGATGTTAAGGATAGTATAGGAAAAGGTGAAGCCAAAGAACTTACATGCACTCATGGACACAAACTAATAGCCAGAGTGGGGATGGGGGGTGACTGTTGGAGGGAAGGGGGTACTGGGAGGTGGGGTGCATAGAAAAAATTTGGATGACTATAACAGTATAATTAAAATATACTTAAAAATAAAACTATATAAACTGCTCATTCAGAATCATTAAAAATGAAGGAAGCTGGTCTTTGCTGTATGAAAAGCAGATCAAGAATTTTGACAAGTGTTTGCTTTCTTCCTATACTAATTCACACTCTTTCTATACAGAGCTGTTATATTAACATAAAAGCAAACTACAGTGGGGACCCCTTGTGCACTGCTGGTGGAAATGTAAATTGATATAGCCCTGGTGGAAACCAGTATGGAAATTTTTCAAAATATTAACAATAGAGCTACCATATGATCCAGCAATTCCACTTATGGGTATTATCTAAAAAATAAATAAATAAACTAAAATCACTATCTCAAAAAGTTATCTGCAACTCACATTCATTGTAGCATTATTGACAATAGCCAAGGCTTGGAAACAACCTAAGTGTCTATCAATAGATGAATAGGAAAAATGTTGATATATATATTTATAGATACATATGTGTTATTATTGAGCTATTAAAAAAAGAAAATCCTGCCATTTACAACAAAGATGGACACTTTCAGGGCATTATACCAAGTGGAATAAGTCACACAGAGAAAGACAAATATTTTATGATCTCACTTAAAAGTGGAATCTAACAAAACAAACTCATAGATACAGAAAACAGAGGTGGGGAGGTGAAATAGGTTAAGAGTGACTAAAAGGTACAAACTTCCACTTATAAATAAGTTCTGGAGATGTAATATACAGAATGGTGACTGCAGATTTATAGAAATAAAACAATTGCCTCCAAGCAACTTAGTAAGGCAATTAAGAATGAAAAAATTAGTCCTGCTTGGTGCGACTCAGTGGATTAAGCGAGGGCCTTTGAACAGAAAGGTTGCTGGTTCAATTCCTGGTCAGGGCATGTGCTAGGTTGCAGGCCAGGTCCCTGACTCGGGGTGTGTGAGAGGGAACTGATCAATGTTTCTCTTGCATATTGCTGTTTCTCTCCCTCTTTGTCTCCCTCCCTTCCTCTCTCTCTCAAAAATGAAAAGCTTTTAAAAAATGAAAAAATTACAGTTATCTTAAAGATAATATAAGAGTGAGATTAGTTATTATTTTTTTTTAAGGATACAAGGTCTGTCCCAAAAGTATCGGCCACACAAACTTTTAATTATAGTGACATTAGCCCGATACTTTTGGGACAGACCTCATATTTTATTGGTTATATTATTGGAGTTTTCCTAATTTTTCCACCTTTGCCCCTCTCTGTCCAGTAACCCCCTTCTCTCCAACAATCCCTTCCTTAGTTCATATCCATGGGTCATGCATATAAGTTCTTTGGCTTCTCCATTTCCTATACTATTCATATCATCCCCCTGTCTATTTTGCATCTACCAATTATGCTTCTTAATTCCTGTACTTTTCCCTTCATTATCATCATTCCTCTCCTGGCTGATAAGCCTCTGTATGATCTCCATGTCTATGACTGTGTTCCTATTCTGGTTGTTTCCTTAGTTTATTTGTTTGTTTTTAGAGTCAGTTGTTGATAGTTGTGAACTTGTTGACTTTTTAATATTCATAGTTTTGATTTTCTATTTTCTTTTTCTTAAGTAAGTTCCTTTAACGTTTCATGTAATAAGGGCTTGGTTATGATAAACTCCTTTAACTTTACCTTGTTGGGGAAGCTCTTTATCCATTCTAAATGATAGCTTTGCTGGATAGAGTAATCTAGATTGTAGGTCCTTGCTTTTCATTACTTTGAACACTTCTTGCCAGTCCTTTCTTTCCTGCAAAGTTTCTTTTGAGAAGTCAGCTGATAGTCTTAGGGGAACTCCTTTATAGGTAACTCTTGGCTTTTTGATTGCTGTTTTTAAGGTTCTCTCTTAATCTTTAACCTTTGGCATTTTAATTATGATGTGTCTTGGTGTGGTCCCTTTTGGGTCCATCCTGTTTGGGATACTCTTGTGCTTCCTGGACTTGTATGTCTATTTCTTTCACCAAATTAAGACAGTTTTATTTCATTATTTTTATAACTAAGTTTTTAATTTCCTGCTCTTCTTCTTCCACTTCTGGCATCCCTTTGATTTGTATGTTGGCACATTTGGAGAATTTCCAGAGTCTTCTTATACTTTCATTGTTATTTTTAAATTCTTGTTTCTTCTTTCTGTTCTGGTTGAATATTTATTTCTTCATGTTCCAAATTGTTGATTTAAGTACCGGCTTCCTTCCCTATCCTGTTGGTTCCCTGTACATTTTTCTTTATTTCACTTAGTGTGTAACCTTCATGTCTTCCTTTATGTTGTTGCCATACTTAATTAGTTCATTGAGCATCTTGATGACCAATGTTTCGAACTCTTCACCTGATAGGTTGGTTATCTTTGTTTTGTTTAGTTTTCTGGGATTTTGTTCCATTCTTTCATTTGGGCCATGTTTCTTTGTCCCCTCATTTTGTCAGCCTCCCTGCATTTGTTTCTATATATTAGGTAGAGCTACTTTGACTCTCTATGAAAGGCATTTGTCAATTGTGGGGGGCAGGGTATTACCAGTTTGGGGCTACCTGCTTTACCACTTTGTGTCTCTGTGTGGGCAGGGCTCAGAGTGAATTGTGCCACTGCCTGACTTCTGGGGCTTTGCCTAGCACTTGACCCATTTACAGTCATTTCACCTACTTCCCATATGCAACTGGCACCCTTCCAGCTGTTTTCCTGGTGTTGAATCCGAGAGTGGGTTGGTCTGCAGATGTTTTAAGAACATGCAGCCCCTTAAGTGAGTTTCCTGAAAATCTGCCAGTTTCTTTAGCTGCCCCAACCCTCCACTGATTTTTATAGCCAGAAGATATAGGGATTTATCTTCCTGGCCCTGGAACCCTGGGCTGTGCTGTCTGACCTGGGGCTGGGATCACTCGCTCCCAAGGTATCCCTCTCAATTTTTATCCATCACAGCTGCTGATTCCTCCACTGCTGCCACTTCTCTGTGCCATCATGTCTCTTTACCTCTTCACCTTGTATCTGTGTCTCTGCCACTCCTACCCATCTGGATGATTGTGACTTCTTTAAATCCTTGGTTGTCAGACTTCCATACAATTCAATTTTCTAACATTTCTGGATGTCACTTATTTTGAGATTTAGTTATAATTCTTTCATTCTTTTTTGTGGATGAGGGAAGAGGTGAAGCATGTCTACTTATACCTCCATCTTGACTGGAAGTCCCATATTAGAGTTGTCTTAAAGATAATATGTAGATAGGAGTGAGATTAGTGTGTAAAATGCATCTATAGAGCACTGCACATTTGGTATAAAAGAAACACTAATTTAATTCCAATGGTTTTAGAATCAACATGAGAAACACAACCACTTACACGATTCAGGGTTCACTGGATGAAACAAAGCTGAACTCAGGAGAAAGTCTAACTATTCTTGGTTCTGAGACCCCAAATTCACAATTTCTCTGAGAATCTTCATAGAGAGAACACATTGAATGTATTAAACAACAAACATTCTTCAATTCACCAAATGTTTATTCAGTATCTGTGATGGTTAATTTTATGTGTCAACTTAGCTGGACTGTGATGCCCAAACATGTGATCAAACATTTTTCTGGATGTTTATGTGAGTATGGTTTTGGTTTTTTTTTTGTTTGTTTGGTTGGTTTTTGTCTTTTTTAATTAAAAATTTTTTTTTTTAGTTTTTAGAGAAAGGGGAAGGGAGACAGGCAGAGAGGGAGAGAGACATCAGTGTATGGTTGCCTTTCACCTGCCTCCAGCTAAGAACCTGGCTAAAGACCTGGCTTGCAACCTGATTATATGCCCTGGCTGGGGAATCGAACCAGTGACCTTTGGGTTCACAGGCCAGCGCCTTATCCACTGTGCCAACAGCCAAGGCCTTGAGTATGATTTTGGATGAGATTAACATTTTAAAGTTGTGGACTTTAACTTAAGCACATTGCTCTCCCTAATGTGGGTGGGCTTCATCCAATCTCTCTCTCTCTCACACACACACACACACATGCACACACACAACACACATGATTGAGTCTGTCTTCTGAAGCACTCTAACTAATGCAGCATCTATTCAGTAGAAAACTTTTCTGCACCTACCCCTCTTTCAGTTCCACAAACTAACCATATGGTCACATGTGGACCCTCTGTTATTACTTGACTTTATTTCCTAGACTCGGCTGATTGAACACAGTCTCTTTACCAACGATTTGAATTGGAATTAAGAGAAACAAGTGTCTATGTCTTGAATGGAGAAGATTAACTATTTGAGAGTGTTGTAGCCCTCTTTCACATGAACTGAGGAAAAGAGAAGGTCATAGCAATTAGAGAAAAAAGAACCCCAAGGGTTGAGAGAAGCAGAACTGAGAAAAAGAGAACAATGAGTTCCACAAGCTCCTGAAGCCAGCTGCATTCTTACCCTGGAATTTTCCCTATAATAAATTCTCCATTGTTTAACTGGGCTTCAGTTTTGTTTGTATTACTTGCAACCAAAAGATTCTAACTAATATAACCTAGTATGTCAGATAATTTGTCAGCTACTAGGAAAGCAGATTAAAAAAAAAAAAAAAAAAAAAAAAGATGCACATTGTATTCCACTACCCCAAATCCCCAACAAAAAAGACATGGTTTCTTCCTGCAAGGAACTGTCACTACCCAAGGGAGAAGTACTCATGTAAAAAGATAAAAATCTATATAGTATGGCAAAGGAGCTATTTAGGGTGACCAGATTAGACAGCGAAAACAAAAATAGGATGCCTGGTTAAATTATAATTTTAGATAACAATGAACAATTTTTTTAGTATACATTCCCCAAATACTTTATCAGGAAATTTCAGAGATATGCTGTATACAGATGTTCTAGGCGGGGAGACCTAACCCAAACTAAGGGGTCCCAGAAATGCTTTTTTATTTGTTTATTTGGTTAGTTCTTTCCTGGAGTAAAGAATGCTTGGCTTAAGTTTTGAAGGATAAGTGCAAGTTTCCAGATGAACGAAAGTAGGAAGAATATTTAAGCGGGAAAGAGAAAATCACATGACCGAAGTCACAGAATCATGACAGGGCAGTGTGTGTATAGACATCTCAAGCATTCTGGTAGCACGTAAGTTCACAAGGGCCAGGCAACAAGATTTAAAATTCCAGTAGAGGTATTTCCTATCAAAATAGCAATGTAGGTAGACATAGCTCACCTCTTCACACAACCACATCAAAATTACAACTAAAATATAGGACAATTATCACTCACAAATGTCAGAAACAGAGTTGAATGGAAGTCTGACAACTACGGAATTAAAGAAACCACATCCATACAGACAGGTAGGAGGGGCACAGACAAGGAATGGGTTGGTCCCACACGCATTTGTGGTCTATAAAAATTCAGGAGGAGTATCTCAGGAGCAAGGAGTCCAGCCCCACACCAGGACCCCAGCCCAGGGTATAGGATGAGAAAGATAAGTCCCCACAACTTCTGGCTGCAAAACCAGCAGGGATTGAGTCAGTGACAGAAACTGCTGGAGCCCCAAGCAAGTTCATCTTAAAGACACACACACACACACACACACACACAGAATCACCTATTTGACTCACTTCCTCTGAACTCTGGCACTGGGAAAGCAGATTAAAAGGCACCAGGGGCATACAGGGAGAAACTGAAGTATCTGACAACAAGGCCAGCAGAGGCCCTTGTCCTTTTCTAAGCCTTCCCTCCACAAAGCCAGCAAGCTGTTGCCATTTCTGAAACTCATTAACCTGGCTAAGGCTGTTTGACCTCCCTTGGAGAGCCCCAAAGACCCCACCCTGCCCAATTTACAGGCCCACACAAGCACTTTTCCATATGAATGGCTGGTCTTGGCTGGTCTTGGCTCCTGCTTCACAGCTTCCCAAATCCTATTAAACAAGCAAGAGCCGGCCTCAGTAATCTCTAGGCCAGCCACTAGCAGCAGCCAGCCTAGATTCACAGTTTGTCTTCACCTGGGACTCTCCAAGCCCAGTACAAATAGCAGCATCTCATTGCTTTGTAGCTCAGGCAGAACACAGGCAAGGGCTGACCTTGGCCTGAACCACTTGGGAAACACCAAGGTCAGGTCACCTCCGGGACACCTATAGATCACCACATTAGGCACCCCCACCCTGCCCCTGCATAGCTGATCCTCCATGGAGAGCAGAGGTTGGTGGTCAGTGACCACAGTCAATCCTTGCAGCTGACTGGCCTGGGTAAATCCCTCCCATTAGCCTTCCAAAACAATCAAGGCTTAACTACAAGAGGAAGGTGCATTCAGCTCACACAAATAGTGCATCTCAACTGCCCAGCTTGTGTGATAAGGGAGGCTGAGCCACTAGACCCTACAGAACACCTACTACATCAGGCCACGCTACCAAGACACAGAGTCAAAGCAGCTCTACTTAATACATAGAAACAAACACAGGGAGGCTGCCAAAATGAGGAGGCAAAGCAGCATAGCCCAAATAAAAGAACAAATCAAAACTCCAGAAAAAGAGCTCAATGAAACGCAGATCAGCAATCTAGGGATTTAGTGAGGACTTCAACATCATAAAAAAGATCCAGTCAGAAATGAAAGATACTCTCATTGAAATAAAGAACAATTTAAAGGGAAACAACAATAGAATGGATATAGTCAAGAATCAAATTAATGATTTGGAATGTAAGGAATTAAAAAACAACCATTCAGAACAACAAGAAGGAAAAAGACAAAAAAAGAAAATGAAGATAGTATAAGCAGCCTCCAGGACAACTTCAAGAGGTCCAACATTCACATCACAGGGTAGCCAGAAAGAGGAAAGAAAGAGCAAAAAAATAGAGTTCTGTTTGAAAAAATAATGAAAGAAAATTTCCCTAATTGAAGAAGGAAATAGACATTCAAGCAGAGAGAGTCCCAAACAAATGGATGCAAAGAGGCTCACTTCAATACACATCATAATTAAAATGCCAAAGGTTAAAGATAAAAAAAGAATCTTAAAACCAGTAAGAGGAAAAAACAGTCACCCACAGAGGTGTTTCCATAAGACTATCAGCTGTTTTCTTAAAAGGGACTTTGTAGTCTAGAAGGGACTAACAAGAAATATTCAGTCATGAAAAACAGGAAGCCAAGATTGTTCTAACTAGCAATGCTATCATTCAGAATAGAAGGACAGATAAAGAGCTTACCATACAGGAAAATCTAAAGGAATTTATCATCACCAAACTATTATTATATAAAAAGGAAAAGGGACTTATTTAAGAAAAAGAACATCAAAACTATGAAGCCCTGGCTGGTGGCACAGTGGATAAGGCATCGGCCTGCAAAGGTCACTGGTTCGATTCCCCAGCCAGGGCACATAATGATGTTGCAAGCCAAGTTTCCAGTCAGGTACGTAGCTGGAGGCAGGTGGGGAAAAAAAAGGCAACTGTACATTGATGTTTCTCTCCCTCTCTGCCTCTTTCCCTTCCCCTCTCTCTAAAAAAAAATAAAATAAAATCTTTTTAAAAAAAAAGCTATGAGCAATAAAATGGCAAAAATACATATCTATCAACAATAGAAGCTATAAAACAAACTAAAAGAATAGACAGAATCATGGGTATGGAGAACCTTTGATGGAGGCCAGATGGGAGGTGGGTGTTGAGGGATGGGTGAAAAGGTGAGGGGATTAAAAAGTGTAAGTAGGTAGTTACAGAATAGCCATGGGGATGTAAAATATAGTATAGGAAACTAAGTAGCCAAAGAATTTATAGCATGATCCATGAACATGAACAATGGTCGGGGGATTGCCTGTCAGAACAATTGTGATAGCATCATCAATAAAATATAATTTAAAAATACATAAAAACAGCCCTGGCTGGTAGCGCAGTGGATAAGGTGCTGGCCTGCGAATCCAAAGAATCCTAGCTCAATTCCTCAGCCATGGCACATAATCAGGATGCATGCCAGGTCTCAAGCCAGGTCCATGGCTGGAGGCAGGTGAAAGGCAACCATACATTGATGTGTTCTCTCCCTCTGTACCTCTCTCCCTTCCTCTCTCTCTAAAAATAATAAATAAAATATTTTTAAAAATACATAAATAAAAATGCCAATAGATGGGATTAAGATGACATACTAACCACAAATAATGTTTTCCCTTCCTGTGTGTATATGCTTATTGGAATGTCAGAAAAGATATTTTAAAAACAGTAATTCATAATGACACCATAAATTTAGAAGGGCTGTAGGCAGCAGATAAAAGAGTCAAGGAATTCCTGGAAAATAGAATATTTATAGCATCAGATTAGCAAAGAAACAAGATGAAGAAACTGTAGCCAAAACACAAAATGGGAGGAAAATCTCTTCAGCAATATTTCAAGGGTAAGAACAGATTTTTCTTAAAAGACAAAAACAAAAATAAAACCCAAGTTCATTGTATTGTCAATAGATAGAAAAAAGATAAAAGCCTGAATGCATCATTATGACAATTATTATAATGATCTGACTTAGAACAGTGGCATCTGTTGGACCCTCCTCCCCACCCACTGTGTTAGCCCACAGTTTGCTTCCAGAATAAAGGCCTGAGAATGTTATTTTTTCTCAGCATGGCAAGGAAGGCCTTAGTTAAAATTATCATGGATAATGGGTCAGAGAGCAAAGTAAGGAAGGGCCCGAGGAGACTAGGCTTCGTCCAAGACTATACAAGTCAAAAAATTCCAAGATAAAGTAATAAATATTGCTCTTTAAAGAGAAAGAAAACAGTGTTTCAGAAGATGTACAGGTCCCCAGATAAGAGTAAAGTGTGACCATAACTATAAGACACACTCAGTCTCTCTCTCTCTCTCTCAATAACCTGTCTGGATATTCTGTTGATGGGTCTATCATGTTTACATGTGTAAAGTATCTATAACTCATAAATTATTATATATTTATTCCGTAACATTTATTTTTCTTGACCATTTCAGCAAAATCATCAATTACACTGTTATAAACAAAATGTTCATATAAATTGTGCATTATTGACAGTAATTGCCAGAGGAATTAAAAATAAAATTTAATTAGATTTAAAATGTACAAAATTAAATTGTTTTTATCAAAATGTATAAATTATATGTGAAAATTATTTTTCATGTAAATTTTTGCAAGTGTTTTCTTCTAAAATATTTAACATTATTAAAGTTAAATGACAAACTCAAATTACAGCTAATTAATATTGAATTTTTAAAGATGAAATGCAAATTTAATTTTTTATTTCATTTTATTTCTTAAAGATTTTATTCATTATTTTCAGAGAGAAGGGCAGGGAGGGAGGAGGAAAGGGAGAGAAGCATCAATGTACAGTTGCCTTTCACCTGCCTCCAGCTACAGACCTGACTGGAGACCTGGCTTGCAACCTGGTAATGTGCCCTGACTGGGGAATCAAACCAGCAACCTTTGGGTTGATAGGCTGGTGCCAATCCACTGATGTAAATTTAATTTTTTTAATTTTTATTTGGGATCCCTGGCTGTGTAGCTCAGTTGGTTAGAGCATCATCTCAATACATCAAGGTTGCAGGTTTGATCCCTGGTCATGGCGCATATAAGAATCAATGAGGCCCCTCCTTCTCATCCCAGTGCCACCGAGCAGGAGCCCCAGCCGCCTCCACAACCACAGCCGGGGGCACTATGGCTTCTGGAGTTACAGTGAATGATGAAGTCATCAAAGTTTTTAATGATATGAAAGTAAGGAAATCTTCTACACAAGAGGAGATCAAAAAAAGAAAGAAAGCAGTGCTCTTCTGTTTAAGCGATGACAAAAGACAAATAATTGTAGAGGAAGCAAAGCAGATCTTGGTGGGTGACATTGGTGATACTGTAGAGGACCCCTACACATCTTTTGTGAAGTTGCTACCTCTGAATGATTGCCGATATGCTTTGTACGATGCCACATAGGAAACAAAAGAGTCTAAGAAAGAAGACCTAGTATTTATATTCTGGGCTCCTGAAAGTGCACCTTTAAAAAGCAAGATGATTTATGCCAGCTCTAAAGATGCCATTAAAAAGAAATTTACAGGTATTAAACATGAATAGCAAGTAAATGGCTTGGATGACATAAAGGACCGTTCAACACTTGGAGAGAAATTGGGAGGCAATGCAGTAGTTTCACTTGAAGGAAAACCCTTATAAAATGACAGTCAAGTGCCATCTGGATCTTAAGGAGCTTTCATTTCTGCAGCTCAGTTAATTGGAATAGTATTAGGTTTTTGTTTTTGGTTTGTTTGTTTTTTTCCTCTTCCCACTGGGTCCTTCCAACACAATGAATGAAGGGGACATCATTCATGTAAGCAGCCTATCAGTGATTGCCCTTAGACTGTTGAATACTGTTACTTTGATGTAGAGCCCAAGGAATGCCTTCCCATGATATTTTAGCCAAAATAACTGGTTATATGCCTCCCTTGCAGCAAGCACTACAATGAATGTGATTGTCAATGTGAATAGCTTAGAATACTGCAAGGAGTAAGCTAATTGAATGCCTTGAAAGTATTATCCACTGGTCAGATGGTCAACTTTATTCAGTATTATTTATAGTTGCATTTGATTGCAGTTCTGTGAGGCTCCAGCATTCATACACCTCACCTGCCTTGGCCAGCCTATTTTTGTGACATGGCAGCACAGATATAACACTATGCATTGAAAGCACTTTTTTGTATTGAGTTTAACTCCCCACCCCCAAAAGGAATGCCAATGAAGTTGTGTTAACTGTCATCAACTTACCCTAGTACCTCAGTGTTCATTCCTGTTACCTGCATATCTTCTTTGAAAAGAACTAGCTATTATTAATTCCTTTTTGTTTTCTGTTGAGTGTACACTACTGAGTTAAGTGTAGGAATTTTATGTTCCCCATGTAAGTCTTGCAACACTAAAGATATTTTATCAGTTGTGATGGCAATTTCTGTATAAAAGAGCCTTAAATGGAACATTTTCGAGATCAAACTTCCCACCCTCACAAATGGCCACATTGCAATAAAAATTGAGGCATGTTACACAAAAAAAAGAATCAATGAACGACTGAATAAATAAGTGGAACAACAAATCAATGTCTTTCTCTTTCTGTCTCCTTTCCTCTCTCCCTCTAAAATCAATAAATTAAAAAGTTAAATGTTATTAATTTAAAAATAAATACACTAAATGCTACTCATAAATTCAGTTTTCATTGTCCATCTAGTCGCCAATTTAATCAGCATCATGCTACATGTCTATTATGTCTAAATATAAGAATAACATGAATTATTTAATATTGCAAAATTTTATTCAGCTGTCATGTACAATTGTTTCACATTGAGCTGATTCAAAAGAATCATCAGATCCACAAAGGCAAACAAGAAAATAAAGACTCAACCCTTTTAAAAAATAATCTTTTATTATGCAAGAAGCTATTGAATTCATTGAGAGGAAAGATTTGGTACAATAATTAGTATTATTGAACCAAATGTTATTTTGTCTTTCTTCAATGTTTCTGCCTCTCAAATCTTCCCAGCAATACTCATTTCTGAAATTGATAGGGCACAACTTATAAATCTTTACGTCTTTTGACAGAATTGTCTTTTTTTTGTTTGTTTCTAGGTCATGGACATCAGATGAGAAAAAGTGTAACTCCAGGGCTTGAACAGAGTTAGCATGAGAGGGTATGTTCAAGATGCAGATCTTGCTGTACCAGGACTGAGTGCCTATCCTGAGTAAAAAAAGCATCCATGTATTCTTTCATAATTTATTTTTGTGTGGAGTATTTTATCTCCAGGTCGCAGAGTGTAAACACCCTTACTCTTCACCTTGATCCAACTCTCACCTGCAATAATCAGAAATAGTTTTCTGTGATCAACACTTGGACCCACTGATAGGTGACTAGATGTCACTTTGAGCATGGAAATAAGCTGTTTAAATTAGATGCATGCAGCAAATATTAACAAGAAAGAAAAAAAATAATAAAACAAAGCAAGAACTACTAAACACCTAAAGAAAATCAATGGTATGAAAGAGAGGAACCAAACACAACAAATAAGAGAATTAAGACTTGATACGCAGTGTTAATAAAAGGAGAGGCAGGCAATGCCCAGATCCTGACAGGCCTGATAGGTCACTCTAAGGAGACTGGACTTTATAAAGCTGTCAGAGGGCCAGTGAAAGGTTTTCACCAGGGAATGGCTTTATCATATTTCTGTTATAGACAGGTCACTGCAGTGTGAAAAACCATTTCAAGTGGAATAAGATTAGAGGCAGGAAACAATTTAGGGATACATTTAATAGTCCAGATGGGAGTTGATGAAGGCTTGAACTAAGGCAGTGAGAGTAAGGATAAAGAAAATAGTATGAAGATATTCAGTAGATATAATCATTAGAACATAATGATTAATTGGATATAAAGAAAATACAATCAATCAAGGATAATGTTTAGGTTTTTGGTGTTTTGACTGTCTGGATCATTTTGTTACTGATTAATTTGGAAAACAGAAGAAGCAGATCTAGTTAAAATTAAAATTAAAAAAATATAGTGATAACGATAACAGCAAATAATGATGGATGAAATTAATTGAGTTTCTACCATAGGCTGTTTATGATTCCATTTTATTCTTTAAAATATCTACATCTATTATTCCAGTTAATGCTATAAACACTCTAAAAATACATACTATTAATTAGTTCCTTAAAATTTTTTTTTCATTCATTGATTTTAGGGAGACAATGAGAGAGAGAGAAAGGGAAACATCAATTTGTTTTTCCAGTTATCCATGCATTCACTGCAGAGCACTTGTATGTGCTCTGACCAGAGATCAAACCCACAACCTTGGCATATTGGAACAATGCTCTCACCAACTAAGCTTCCCAGTCATGGTATTAATTCATCTTTTTTGACAGATGAGGATACTGAAGTGTAGCAAGGCTAAGTAACTTGCCAAAACTCACAGGTAATACTCTTATTAAACAGTGTTATCATTGTAGCTAATAGTTGATTATGACTGATTCATATAATGTTTACTTTAACCTACTGCTGCTTAAAATATTACCAAAGCTTACTGGGGTAGCTTACTTAGGTAGGTTTGGCTCGAAGCGTCTCATGAGGTTGTGATCAAGATGTGAGCTAGGCTGGTAGTCATCAAAGGCTTGAGTGGAAGTAGAGGATTCACTGCAAGTTGGCTCACTCTCATGATTGGCAAGTTGGTGCTGGTCAGTTCCCTCCCATGTGGACCTCTTCATAGGGCTGTTTGACTTTCGTCATGACCTGGCTGTTGACTTTCCCAGAGTGAATGGTCCAAGAAAGAAAGCCAAAACTACAATGTCTTTGATGTCCTAGCCTCTGAAATCATATGCTGTCATATCCTATTGTGTATACAGATCAGCCAGATTCAATGTGGGAGGGGCATATGTAAAGGTTAGCAGCATTGGGGTGGTCTTGGATACTGGCAGCTGCATATCCTTTAATTTGGCCCTGTGGCACTAACACAGTACCTTTCCACAGTGCAGTCTAGCCCTCAGCTCATCTGACTTAACACAAAGATTTTCAGAGACAACGATGCACTCCATATCCTTCAGGCAATCCTCTATTAATATTTTATCTGTCAACCAAGATTTAGTTAATATTGAGCATCAGGAAATTTGACATGGTAATCCCCAACAATTTCCTTCAGGCTAGTCAACTACTCTTGGTGGTTAAGGTAGAGAAGGCCTTGCATAGCTGATCTCAGCCTACTTCTACAACAGGAAGAATAGAATGTTTCCAAAATTTGCCCCATGGAGTCAAGTCCTGCTGGAACAAATTGCTGCATCTAGTTAAGCCCTGTTAAGCCCTGCCTGAACTATGGCAGTTATGAATAAGCAGCTATAGAACAATGGCCCAGAAAGTACCCTGCAGCCTTTCAATTTTGTTTTTCAGATCTAAAGCCAAGCCATGTCTCTTCCTGCATCCCATAATAAGTGCCGCACAATCCCAGAACCCCTCACCTGTCCAACGTCTATGTCCCAAAAAAGGAAAAGCTTGCTAACCTACACCATGATTGGTAAACCCCCAGCAACTTCTACGTTCCCAAAAACTAAAAACCCTAAGCCCACATTTCAGGTGCAGAATCTGGGACGCTATCTCAAGGTTCTTGCCCTTCCTCCTAAAGGCCTCAGTAAATTTGCCTTTGCTTTTATTAGTGTCCCTGGTCTAAATTCTTGTCCATCAGGAAAACTTGTTGGTAACGCTTTTAACCCTCATCTCAAGCCACTTTCTTTAACTACATTCTGTGTCGCTCAGCCCTTTTTTCTACTTGGGAACTTTTAAATTTGCAGTTCCCTCTGCCAGGAGTGCTTTCCCAGCTTCTTCATACACTCCCTCTCCCTTGACTGCTGCTAACTCCAGGCTTCAGTTTCCATGTCATTACCTCAGAGCTTCCCTGAATGGGTGGGACTGCAATAGAATAATGGCCTCTCAGAATTGGGGGCCCTGAGCTATGTATGTCCTGCCATGAAGCAGAGGAAAAGGAATCTGTTCTTCTCAGGAAAACAGCTGCATTAGCACGCACATGAGGGAGAAAAGGCACCATTCGTTGTTGTTGTTGTTGTTAGGAATAATAATAAAGACACTTACTGCTACCATTTGTCAATACTTAGATAGCAGCTGTACTCTTGTCCTCATCTCCTTCAAGAATTCACTTGAACTAAATACAATAGTAGTTCAAAGGGACTTAACTAAAGATGACAAGTGAAGAATAAGAAAGAAACAATCTGGAAAGAGTGTCCCTTAGATATCCCTGTTCCAAAGCAACTTTCTCCACTGCTCTTATATAGAGATACAGCTTATACAGTGTTGTGCTGTGGATGTTTAGCAATCCACTCTTTGAGGGGTGGAAGGGCTCATTTGTAGAGTTGCCAACTGCTGTGGTGTAACTGTTCTCACATGTTTGATTTCCCACTACCAACATGATGCCACCAAACACTGTGTTGGGAAGAGGTGCCAACAATCAGCCTTTGGGAGACCATAGGAACCGGCTCCAGCATACCCTGGTTTCCCTTCAATACCAACCTCATTAATTCTTTCTTTTTAAAGGATTTTATTTATTTACTGTTAGAGAGGGGAAGTAGGGGAGAAAGAAAGGGGAAAAAATGTCTCTGTGAGAGAGAAACATTGATTAGTTGCCTATTGCATGCACCCTGACCAGGGACCAGGTCGAAACTCAGGCATGTGTCCTGATCAGGAATTGAACTGGCCAACTTTTGCTTTGTGGGATGATGCCCAACCAACTGAGCCGCATTGGTCAGGGCCATTCATTCTTCTTCCTCACAAAGTTACCCTACCCCATCTCTCAGCTCCTACCCATCACATTTTGCATCTCCAAACTCTATTCAATGTTCAGAGGAAAAAAAAAAAAGGTCTTCAGAAAGGCCTTCAGTTAACAGGATTCACCTTTCCTGGAAGGCAGTATATTTTGATAGTCAAACGTGACTCTTAAGGTCTTAGTCCTAAGAAGCACATCAAAGCATTTCTTCCAAACTCGTGTAATAGATCATAAGAGTAATTCAGGAGAATGTACATAATTTTTTCTATCTTCTTATATGTATGTCATCTCATTTATAATCTTTGTAATAATCATTTGGAGTACTATCTCAATTTTCTAATCAGGAAATTAAAGTTTAGGGAGTTTAAATGACATTCCCAAATTTATTGACTTGGAAAGTAGTATAATTAGAATTTGAAGCTAGGGCATGTGATTCCATGTCTGGGCTCTGAATCCTTACCTACCTCATGTATACCTGTGACCCATGCCTTGTCATTGAGTCCTGATCAGGAAGTACTGGTATAGTCATTTCCCAATCAGCCACAGAGCCTTCCCAAGATGTTGCTGAAAAATTACAAATTTAACACTAGGACTCAAATAGACAAAGTGAGTTAAAAACATTTTTTTTCTTTTATTGATTCTAGAGGAACAGGGTGGGGGAAGGAAGAAAGAGAGGGAAAGAAACATGGATGTGAGAGAGAAATATTGATCAGTTGCCTCTTGCACATGCCTCAACTGGAGACTGAACCCGCAACCCAGGCATGTGCTCTGCCTGATCAGGAATCAAACAGGTGACCTTTTGGCTTGCAAGATGATGTCCAACCAACCAAGCTACCAGCCAGAGCACAAAATGAGTTTTAAATAAGGAAATCCAGAAAACTTTTCTTATGCATCTAAAAAGGAGTTCTAAATGATGAAGAAATTCATACCAGAAGTAGAGTATAAAAGCTGTAGAATTATCCAAGTTAAGATGAGTTTCAATAAAAGTGAAGACTACCCTTCCCTAGGCTTAGTTGGTAACTCTTAACCCTTAATATGAAATGTGAAGGAGCTGGTCAAATGACTACCCTGTAAATTATCTTGGGACTCAGACTTTCATGGACAAAAAGTGGAATGTTAGAGAACAGAGTTGAACAATGTCAAAATTTTAGAGTGTGTTGGCTATTTCCTGTGGTCCATGTTATGATACTCCAAAAAGGAGAGCATAGGTTGAAAGTGGCTGGAACCTGAAATCTAAGAGCTAGCATCAATATTTTAAAAACATTCCTGATCCCATAGGTCCCATCCAACCACCTCCCTTAATGTATTTCTGCCTGACAAAGTGGGCAGTTACCATTTACAAAAATGTGGCTGAACTGCAAGCTTGGAATAGATTAGCTTCACCTACCTACACTGAACATCATTTTGAATTACTCAAGACAGATGTGGAGATGAAGGCCATTAAATTAAGGGTTATTGAAGAACAGCAGAGCACTGGAGTCTGTTGCTAAGAAACAGAAACTCATAGGTCCAGTTCTAGACTCAACTTTTGTCTGGCCTTGGTTATTAGCCCAGAGAATTACATGGAAGCAAGAGCTAACTAAACTCCAAGTCTGGCAAACAAAGACTAATGATTATTTCTTCTGTAAAGCTCTTTGCCACATTCTTAGTAGCTAAAGAGGTGTAATCTCAGGAAGGGAAATCCTCAGCAATATCCACCTTAAATGTGGCCACAGAGGAAAAGGAACCAGTTTGATTAAGAAACTTGTTCCAGCCCTGGCTGGTGTGGCTCAGTGGATTGAGTTCCAGCTTGCAAAACAAAGGGTCCCCAGTTTGATTCCCAGTCTGGGCACATGCCTGGGTTGCTGGCTGGGTCCCCAGTTGGGCGTGTGTAAGAGGCAACCACACATTGATATTTCTCTCCCTCTCTCTCTTCCTCCCTTCCCCTCTCTCTAAAATAAATAAGTGACATCTTAAAAAGAAGAAGGAGGAGGAGGAGGAGAAAAAGAAGAAGAAGAGAACTTGCTCCATTGCCAAGATTGAGGACATTGCTAGTCTTGCCTACTACTGTATGACTTATACTGCAGATTGGAGACCACTGTCTGCTTTTTCCTATTCTTCTCTCTTCCTAAGAAGAGTTGTTGAAGGCTGGATAACAAAAGCAGGTAACTGACAGATTACAACTGCACTTTTATTCTTGATTCTGTTCCACAGGAAGTTCAATACTGGAAATAGAATGTTGTGTCAGTTCCAGGCTATTGGGAGGCAGATGCTGATGTAGTTAGGAGAGCAAAAGGTTTATTAGGGGGTGGCAGAAAAATCCACAGGAAACAAACAAAAAGCAAACAACTAAAAAAACCATTATATGACTATGAAAATAACTTACCGGGACTAATGTCTGTAAAAGATAAAGGGGCAGCAAGTTGAATTGGGTTGGGAAAGCCTGCGGGATAATTCAGATCATACAAAGCCTAGGTCAGTTCAGTGGAGAGCTCCGTAGCAAACATTGCAGTTACAGTAACTGCACTGGACAGAAATGGCTACATATGATTAAGCTTGTCCTGCTTAATCATCGCCTGGCGGAGCTGCCCAGGAGGAGCATGACCTTGGCTGACAGACTGGGGGAGATCCTGAAGGTGCTGCTGATGGAGGCTGTTGGCTAAATGCATTCTTCATGGCTGAGCAGCGTATTCTCTACTGCGAGCAGACCTGATGGTTGCACTTGTACGGCTACTACAGTGCGATGACCCTGGAAACCTGATTCTTTCATTACTATTATATACTCTGTGTGTGTGTGTGTGTGTGTGTGTGTGTGTAAAGGAAAGAATTGTATCACTTAAGTGATACAACTTTACTAGGTCATATGAAATTACCCAAAGAATTTAAGACATATATTTCAACGGAGCAACTAGGTAGGACTTCGTCTTATTCTGAGAATGAGTGGTTGTGTTTTGGTTGCGTAAGGTATTTTAAAGTGGAAGTGGACATGTTTTAAGGCATACGTATGGGAAAACGGGTATGTGGGAATGTTGAGCTTTCAAAAGGAGTGAACTGAGTAGTAAAAATCCATTTTGCTCCCCAGAACCCATTCATCATTATTCCACCAAAAGTAGTCCAATTTTCCTCTTTGGGACCGTTCTGTCCCACAAAACTAGACCAGATGCTGTAGAGAGCTTATTCTACCCTTGCATCCAGAAGGGGGTGTGGCGTGGCTTTAGCAAATCAATATATTGCATTCCCTGCTCCAGAAAGATTCTGCAAGGATAAGCATAAGACCCAGCCAGAGCCAATGGCATGTGCAATAAAGCTTTTTTTCCTCCTGGAGTTGAATCTGGAAATTGGTCTGGAAGCTACCGACAACCATCTTGATACCTTGTAGGGTGAGAATAAAAATAAAGTCAAGATGAATGACAAAAGTCAAAAGATGGAGAGAGATGGGTCCTGGGTGAAGTTATTTGAGGCTTTAAATCAACTTTTGCCTGAGCCATGATCCATCTTAAGATTTAAACATCCCCTTTTACTTTAGATTCATACACACATACTCATGTACACATCACTTCCCTGTACTTATTATGTATGTACACACATCCTGTATATATGTATGCTATTCCATTTGTATTTACTTTTATATATTAAAAATGAGTTCACACTGACATCTCCAATTCAAATTCAGTACCACCGGGTTTATTCTTACTTTCTTTCTTTTCCTATTTAGAATTCTTATTTGATAGGGAGAAACATGGCTTTTATTACCCTCAATCAATTAACATATTTGCTTAATCTTCTATGAAACTAATCTCTCATGTAGCCACTATGCCTCCTCCTGTCATAGACATCCCTCCTCACCCCACTTGACACCACACGCTATACCAGTTACCACTCACCCTCTCTTTGTCAGACACTAGTCTTACTCCACCTGGGTTCTAATACTTTACCCTAGGCTAGTACTGGTGCTATCCTATACTGATAGCCTTTTTGCTCAACTAAGTCATTGGTATCTTAAGCTTGGTCACCACTCCTGAGTAGTATCCATTGTATGGATGTACCATAGTTTAACCACTCACCTACTGAAGGACATGTTGGTTATTTATAGTGCAGGGTACTACAAATAAAGGTGCTGAGCTCAGTTGTGCACATATTTTCATGTGAACATAGCTCATCAGTTCCCTGGGATAAATGTCGAGGAATGTAGTTGATTGTCATATGACAAGGGCATGTTTACTTTTTTAAGAAACTGCCAGCCCTGGCTGGTGGCTCAGTGGATAGGCGCTGGCCTGCTAACCCAAAGATTGCTGGTTCGATTCCTAGCCAGGGCACATAACCAGGATGCAAGACAGGTCTCCAACTGTGTCTATAGCTGGAGGAAGATGAAAGGCAACCGTACATTGATGTTTCTCTCCCTTTCTTTTTCCCTCCCTGCCCTTCTCTCTAAAAATAGTGAATAAAATCTTTAAAATTTTTTTCTTAAATGCCCTGGCTGATGGCACAGTGGATAAGGCACCAGCCTGCAAACCCAAAGATTTCTGGTTCAATTCCCCAGCCAGGGCACATAACCAGGTTGCAAGCCAGGTCTCCAGCCAGATTCGTGGCTGGAGGCAGGTGAAAGGCAACCATACATTGATGTTTCTCTCCCTCTCTGCCTCTCTCCCTTCCTCTCTCTCAGGAAATAATAAATAAAATCTTAAAAATAAATAACTAAAATCTTAAAAAAAGAAAAGAAAAGAAAAAGAAACAGCCAAGCTCTTTTCCAAAGTAGCTCTATCACTGCACTTTCTTATAGTCTACTGTTTTCTTCACTAAATCTGTCAGGAAGGGTAGGGGAATGGAGGGGAGAGAAAACAAGTTAAGAGAAGGGAGGGGAAGGAAAAGAGGATAAAGAAGAGTCAGTAACAAACTATCACCTATATTTAAGTCTGCTTGTATTAGTGTTAAACTAATGACTCTTTGTAATTTCTATTGATATGGCATACTTTCTTGTAAAAGCTCTTTTTACCTGTTATTTTTAGTATTATTATTTAATATTTTATCTATTAAAAAATTTTAAAACTAGGTTTATTAAGGTAAAATATGTGTAGAATAAAATTCACTTTTAGTGCTCAGTTCTGAGTTTTGACAAACATACAGAATCATACAATAGCTACCATTATCAAGATGCAGAACACTTTTAACACCTAAAAATGTTCCTGCATGCTAGTGATAGACAAACCTTCCTTCACTCAGTTTCTGTCAACTAATGTTCCGTTTTTTGTCCCGATGGTTTTACCTTTTCCAAAATGCTATATAAATGCCATGCAGTATGTAGCCATTTAAGTCTGACTTTTTTCCATGCAGAATATTTTCATGTGTGTTAAGGAGTTCATTAATTTTCCTTGCTAAATAATATTTCATTGTATGTCTATCCCAAACATTAACTTTTTACTAGGTGAAAGATTTTGGAGGGTTGTTTTTAGTTTTCTTCTGGTATTTTTAAGAATTTTTATAAACATTTCCTAACTGCTATAAAAATTCTTTTACAACATTTTCTCTCATAATTTTGTATTACTTTTGATTTGCTTGCTGTATCTGCCTCTTGTTTCTCTTTACTGTGTTTTTTCACTTTAGTCTGTTACATATGGCATTTCTCCACTATATTGGTCTCTTTAAAAAATAGCTATTGATTTTATTTTTCAGGTGTATTTAAAATTTTTAATTAGCATTGTTTTTAGTTTTTTCTCCCTCAGGATTAAAAATTTTCTTTTTCTATGATCTGAGATTGAATGTCTAATTAAAATGTTCTCCTGCATTTCAAGAATTTTGAGTACTTTATTTTAAAAAGACTTTTATAAAAAAGCTTCTTTAAAATAAAAAAAAAAACTTATTGTGTTCTTAATTTTCTCCCTGATAAGTCTGTTATTTAGGAAATTGAAATTGTTTTTATGTAGTTTTTCATTTCATATTTTAAAATTTATTTCTGTTTTTATCACAACTGACAGCTTAAAGAACACTTGCATGCACTATAGAGTTCCCCTACCTCGTTTAGTTATTACAAACATCAATTTTAAATTTGAAGATGCCAAAAGCTTTTATTGAATACTTCATCCATTCAGTCTCTCATATTGATACTGAAGAAATAAATTTTTCAATATAATTTTGATTCTGTCAATTGCTTATCTTTCTAACAAATACTTATATACTGGGGCTTTGACACTTGATTTACTTTCTTCTCTATCTAACTTTCTGCCACTTTCATAGATACAGTATACACTCCATTGCTTAGCATCAGAGTTCCTTAATCTCTACTCAAATTCTTACTTCCTTTCAACAGCCCTCTCTACTGGCCACCTCCTAGACCTTGTTATAACTAAAGGCTCTTCCACCTTTGACATCTCGCTCGCAGGCTACTTCCTTCCTCTCAATTTCATCTCACACTGCTCTCCGTCCCTCTGCTCTTTCCCTTCTTCCAGCTGGGTTTATCCTGTTTTGGTTTCTCTTTCTTCTGAATCCAACTTGACCCTCATTTCAGCCACTTCAACTTTATTCTCAATGGTACCTTCAATTTCCTTCCCATCTTCTGTTTCGACTCCATCTATCCTACAAACTCCCAACCCTGGGTCATTACATATATTCACCTGCTGTCTCTACTAGTATTGCACTTTTAGGGGCTCCAGAATTAGTAATTAGTTTCCTAACTGATGATGATAAACTAACTGGACTAAGTTTTGTTCTGTTTTGTTTTTAATTAAGATTTTGTTCATTATTTTCAGAGAGAAGGGCAGGGAGGAAGGAAGAAAGGGAGAGAAACATCAATGTATAGTTGTGGCTCACCTACCTCCAGCTATAGATCTTGCTGGAGACCTTGCTGGAGACCTGGTTTGCAATCTGGTTATGTGCCCTGGCTGGGGATTGAACCAGTGACCTTTGGGTCCTGGTGTCTATCCACTGAGCCACCAGCCAGGGATTGGACCTAGTTTTAAAGAAACAAAGTAACATGAAGATTTAAATTTTACCCTCAGAGAACTAGGCCTAGCCTTTAAAGGACAAGAATCAGGACATCTCACTTCATTTTTATCTCTGCATCTCTCTGCCTAACTGCTTCTTTCTTCTTTCATTCTCTTTCTCTAGAACAGCTTCCTCTCTCCCATAGTCACACGAAAGGTCTGTTACATATGACTCTTCCGTTAGAGGGATGTCAAAACTGACAATGGGTTTTCTTTTGCTTCTGAAAATCATAGAGAAAAAGTTCTAATTGACCCATGTTTGGTCAGTCAACTCTAGATCAATCAGCAAGGGCCAGGAGGGTATGGTCATATGTCATAAAAATGGTGGCTGGGGACCCATAGTTATTGCCATGTGCTCATCCATGAATCTATTGCCAGTAAGATAGGATGTGAATGGGGCATGCCCAAGTTATATGTACTCAGGAAATCTAGTAATATGGTGAGAGGAACACTAGTTTCTGATTGAACTGGTCTTAGATAGTTGTTAAAGTAGTCCTTGCAGCCTGAACCACATAGAATTAGATTAACTTGCTCCTGGATAAGGAAAAACAATGATGATCTGATATAGTTGCTAAATAATAGATAAGTAAGCCAAGAAACTCAGTATGTTTTCATTGCTTTATTTGATGTGTTTTTTAAAAGATTTTATTTTCATTTTTAGAGAGAGAGGGAGAAAGGCAGAGAGGGAGAGATAGATATCAATGTATGGTTGCCTTTCACCTGCCTCCAGCCACGAATCTGGCTGGAGACCTGGCTTGCAACCTGGTTATGTGCCCTGGCTGGGGAATCGAACCAGTGACCTCTGGGTTTGCAGGCTGGAGCCTTATCCACTGTGCCATCAGCCAGAATATTTGATGTTTTAAAAAAATCTTAGATTGTTAAAAATATTTTCATTCACTGCTAAATACCAAACAACGTTTTTTCCTAGTCGAATATTAATGACTTCAGATTCTTCTGGATTAACCACACCATTAGCCGAGATAATCAAAATCAATTAAATAAACTTGTGTGTGTCATTTGTCTAATAATACATCATGATTATGTAAAAACAAATAAACTTCGGAGAGTATAGTTTTGCCCTGGGCAAATTCATTTAGAATATGAATTTTGTCCATATTTATATGTAACATAATTAAATACATGCTTTGAAATGCTATAATTATTCACTGAGTACCTTTACACTAAACCTTTTATTCTACCTTTTCATAAATCATTTATTGAGAAATTATAGAGGACAAATATAACCACATAGCAAAGAAGAAGGATAAAAATTTCTTGCTTTATTTTGTTCTAGGTGCTGTTTCTTTTGGTCTCTGTTTTTACTTTCCTATTGAATGGGTAACAACCCCAAAGAGGATCTTCAAGAAATTTAGAATAACCAAAGAAATCAAATAACCAAAACTGAACATCTTCTCCCCTCCTAGCTGTTGCACTGTAACCAGTTGTGTAGCTTTGGAAGGTAAAGTCCCATGAAATTAGCCTGCAAGAATTGTTCTGTTCTTTGACAGAGTTTCTGACTAGTGAAAGCACTCTTTAGCCTTTGTTATTCCCACCACTCACCCTCAAAGAAATTTGCCCTTAATGGAATTGCAAGTCTCTAAATCTCCTCTACCAATTTACCACTTGTAAGAAAATATTTGGAAAAAAGTGAGTGAGAGATGTGGCTTTTAAACGGAATTTAATTAATGCATTAAAACAAAACAAAATAAAACAAAAGCCACTAGTGTCCTATGATAAAAAAAGGAAAAAAAGAAGAAGAGGATCATTTCTTCCCGTATCTTCCTGGCAGTGACCACATTCTGATACTTCTCAGTGATATATATTCCAGGATAATATTTTAGTTGACTCTTGATAGTCACTAGTAGTGTCTTGTTAGAAGCTCTAGTTTTAAAAAGTCACTTTTTTTTACACTTGATTTTTAAATATAGTATCAGCTAAATGTACTTGAGTTGTTAGTCACTGTCCTTTCTCAGGAGTATCTCTTAGTCTTTGCTCTGTACTTGATCAACAACTTTCTCATTTTCATGGGTTTATTCATTTTTATAGGATGATTATTTTTTTAGAGAGAAAGAAATGTGGTGGGGGGGGTGGAGAGAGAGGGAGGGAGGGAGGGAGGGGGAGAGAGAGAGAGAGAGAGAGAAAGAGAGTTGATTGGTTGTTCCACTTATTTATGCATTCATTGGTTGCTTCTTGTATGTGTTCCGATCAGGGATCAAACCTACAACCTTGGCATAGTGGGATAATGTTCTAACCAAGTGAGCTAACTGGTGGCCAGGGCCAGATTGTTCTAATTTATAATATAAACACGTTGTTTCTTCTGTCTTAAAAAATATTTTTCCTGAAAACTATGTTGATATGAATCATTTATAATATGTATATTGATAAAAAGAATTCTTAGCCCTGGCTGGTGGCTCAGTGGATATGTGCCAGACTGTGAACCCAAAGGTCACTGGTTTGATTCCCAGTCAGGGCACATAACCAGGTTGCAAGCCAGGTCTCCAGCCAGGTCCATAGCTGGAGGCAGATGGAAGGTAACCATACATTGATACTTCTCTCTCATTCTTCCTCCCTCCCTGCCCTTCTATCCGGAAGTAATGAATAAAATCTTTTGGAAAAAAAAAAAAAAGAATTCTATTATTTTAAACCCACATTCTCCACTGCTATAATCCCATACCTCTGCAACTCTTTGTAGTACATTTTTAAGGAGTTGTCTTATGTGCTATCTCCAATTTTTGTATCTTTTCCACCTTTGAACCAACTTAATTAAACTTTTATCCAATATCACTCCTTTAAAACTACTCTTTCAAGTTGCTCAATCTAATGATTAATTCTCAGATTTCATTTTATTTGACCTGTTAGCATAATTTGACACAGTTAATCACTCCCTCCTTTGTGATGTAATTTAATCATTTGACACCTTGGATACCACGTTTCTACTTTTCTTCCTACCTTACTGGTTGCTCCTTTTTAGTTTTATTTGCCGACTTTTCATCTTCTTCCTCATCTTGATATTGGAGTGTTCCATGCCTCAGTCTTTGGTCCACTTCCCTATTTATATTCATTTCATAGCTAATCTTATCTAGTATTTTGGTTTTATATATCATCGATATGCCAATGACTCACTAATTTATATCTTCATCCCAAACTTTTCATCTAAACTTTAGATTCATAAAACCTAACTGCCAAGTTAACAATTTTATTGGATGTCTAATAGACATCTCAAGTTTAATAGGTTTAAAACTGAGTTCCTGAAGCAATGACACCTAGTAGCAATCAGCACATCTAGTGATCATATCTTGGTTTCTAAATACCATTTTCCACTAAAAGGAACTGCTACTCCTTGGAGAACTGCCTCATTCCAGTCACGGAGCAGAGAAAGTACAAGATACTGGAACATATTATCATTCCAGAAAATAAGAAAGTGCTAAAATAGAGGGTGGAGAGATATGCCAAAAGAACATAGAAACCAACCTGAAGGTCAATGATCAAATATGGGATAATTAGAACATCAAAATAATGCTACTAGTAAATTATAAGCCACAGAATAAAATAAATACCCATACTAACATAAATTATTAAGCAGATAAATAAATTACGATAAGGAACAGCTCATCTAATAATAAAAGTAAAAGGAATAATGGAAATGGAAAACTACCATTTGGCAAATAGCACAGTAGTAATTGTTGCCTATAAGATTCTTTAATGGATGCAAAATTAGTGGGCAAATACATGCTGAGAAACAAGATATTTATATAATCTCAAAGTATCATCCCACAAGACCCTTACAAATAACAAAGGGAAAGATGTGACTTTACATTGGAGAAACAGTGTTCAAAGTACATCACTGGTAATGAGACATGTCAATATCATGTGCCTCTTTGATGTGATGGGCTAAGAGTGGCATGGCATCACTTCTGTAGTAGTATGGCCAAAATCTGATAACCAGGACCAACTCAAATTGAGGTATTTTTAAATAAAATAACTGATCAGTATTGTTTAAAAATATTAAGGCAAAGAAAGGAGAAACTGTCCTAAATTGTAACAGTTATGGCATCATATCAATGTTAATTTCCTGGTTTGTAATTATACTTCAGTTATGTAAAATGTTATAATCTGGGGGAGCTGGCTGAAAGTCATACAAGGATTGATTGTAATATTTTTGAAACTTAAAAAAATCTAAAATTATTTCAAAATTTAAGAATAATAAAAATTAAAAAACAAATCTCAAAGTTGTCATCTCGTTTAATGATCTATTACATTTCCACTGAGGCAATTTCAATTCTTCTTAGAGTCCAAACCAAAACTTTGAAATCATCCTTCATTTCTCTATTTTCCCCTCATATCCTAAATCCATTATACACAAAATTTTATGAGTGTGTCCTTAGATTTGTCCTGCATCTAATCATTTCTTGTCACCTCTACTGTAACCTCCCTACTCAAGGATACCATCAGTGCTTGCCTGGATTATTGCAAAAGCTCTCTAACTCAACTTCTTGATCCATTTCCTCTTGTGGTAACTCTCCAAAGGCTCGAATTTCTTTCAGAGTAAAAGCCAAATTTCCAACCATGGCCCCGAATGATCTAGTTCTGTTCATTTTTGACCTCCTTTTTTTTAGCTCATTCTATCCCAATCTCTCTGATCTTCCTGCTTTTTCTTGATCATGCCAAGCCTGCTCCTTTGTTAGTTTTTCTATTGGGTGGTCTCTTTTCCTTGAATTTCCTTTCTCCTTCTAGCCCCCATATTCCCTAGCTAATCTCCTTATCTTTTTTCAAGTCTTTCCTTAAAGATCTTTTTCTAGACCTTGGCTGGTGGGACAGTGGATAAGGCCCTGGCCTGTGAATCCAAAGGTTGCTGGTTCAATTCCCAGCCAGGGCACATAACCAGGTTGCAAGCCAGGTCTCCAGCCAGGTCTGTAGCTGAAGGCAGGTGAAAGGCAACCATACATTGATGTCTCTCACCCTTCCCTTTTCTCTTGAAATAATAACTAAAATCTTTAAAAAAATATTTTTCTCAGTGAGCCTTCTCTGTAACCATCTTCACAAACTGCAAGCACTCACTCTTGGTTCTCCTTAATTTGCTGTAATTTTTGGTCATTTTTATGACCTTTGAATGCAAAATTATAATGATTATTTATGTCATATTGATGAGGGACTCAAATATTGGAAAATGTTAGTTTCTGGTAACAGCTAATAAGCTTAATAATCAATGTATGTAAAAAGTGACTACATCAGGAACTGGAGGAATGACCCACCTTGGATTCAGGTAACCAGAAGCAGTTCCACCTTTGTGCCTCAGGGTGAGGGCGAGCAATCAAGATGGTATCTGAGCCATTACACTCCAGGGTGAGACCATTGCTCAGAGCACAGAAGAAAGAATGCTGTAGCTTTTATCTGATTAACTTTTCCCCTGAATTCCAAACCCCTTACCTACACTTTTCTTCTCCTTATATAATGGAATTTATGATGGCCTTTTAGGGCACAAATCTGTCATCTTCTCAGATCACTGACCATCTGAATAAAGCACCTGTAAAGATTCAATCCTGTCTCTGCTTATTGGGTCTGGTAGGTGACAGGCAGCACGAACACTAGCTTTTCTGGTTTCAATATTTATTGTATATTGTTTATCTCTAACTGCTAGCATATAATCTCTAAAGAGGGCAGAGATATTGGCCTTTTATTTTTCAGGGTATTAATACAGTCCTTGTACACTGTATATACTCAATAAATATTATATGACTCAGTAAGTTTGTTATTTGATTCATATATTACTGAAGGACAGAGAAAACATCAGATGCCTCTTTCCCACAGATACTTAAAAGCAATCAGAGTTAGACAACAGAAACAAATGATTTGTTTAAAAGTCAAAATAATATGCAAAAATAAGTTTATCCAGGATTATTTTGGTAGCAAATGAAAGAGATCCACTCAATTTTGCTACAGGATTAAAAAGGGGGTAATAGGTTCACAAAACTGTACAGCTCAGAAGTAAACCTAGCTCCAGGCAAATGGGATGTAGGGGATTTACAGTTGTCTTCAGGACTTAGTGATTTCTTCCTTTTTTTGCGCAAATCGACTTTACTCAGAAATGACTTGGGTCTCAGGCATGTGTTCTCCAACTGGTCATCCTGGACTGCCCCACCCTGCAGCAGATTCTCCTGGCTGAGTGAGAATTCACCCTGGCCCGGGATGGGTTACCTGCCCTGGGGTAAATGAATGTGGTGCTCTTGTTGCTATGGCCTGGGCCACAGGCACAACCCCCAAGCCAATTATTGAGAATGGGAGAAGGAAACTATTAAATTAATCATAGAATTGAGCCAAACCAATTTGTGCAAATTTGTAAAACTGGTGTGCTGATATTAGAAGTATGGCACTCTGACCCCTAGTGGTTAGATTACATGGAAAAAATTTAGCATTAGTCCAAAGGCAACAGCAGGTTCAGTTATTTCACATCATGCTTTTATATATTTTTTCAATTTATTAAGGAATGCCAGTGCCTTTCTCTTCTATTCTCTGCATTGAAGCTTACACCAATTTGGGGCAATTTTTTTGGCTATAGTTCTTTTTTCCCTATCTTTATGGTCATCATCTTCCTTCTTGGCTTCGTATTTAAACTATTGTGATACTATCCTAATTTATTTTCTCATCTTCAATACTTTATGAAAAGCAATACCTGAAAAATCTTCCTAAAGAACTGCTTTAGTTGTATGGTGGCCATCTGGGGAATTTACACTGGCAATTTAACAGTTGCAACAAAAATCTCTGTGTATAGCATTAACTATCATATGCCCCTGATCTGTCCTACTTGAGAAGATACAATTAGCTTTCGTCACATGCAGCGAAAAGCTAGCATAAATAATAACATAGATGTTGACCTGTTGAATTTTAAAAACTGAGAACCCTGACCTGACCAATGTGGCTCGGTTGAAAGGTTGATTGTTTAATTTCTGGTCAGGGCACATACCTGGGCTGCAGGTTTGGTCCCCAATCAGAGTGCACATTGAGGGGCAACCAATCAAAGCTTCTCTCTCCATCAAAGTTTCTCTCCTTTATTTCTCCCTCCCTTCCCTTCTCTCTAAAAACAAATACATTTTTTAAAATCTGTAAAAAAATTTGAGAACACATTTCTTATATTTTTCTTACCCCCTTTATAAGAAATAGATTAATCTATTTTGAATTTAATTCTATGAAACTTCTCTAATATTTTACACAGAAAATTCCATGTATATTTCTTACTATTTCTTGAGTGAATTAAGTGATTAATTTATTTCTCACAAAGTGATATTGATTGGTGCAAATTTAAAAGACCACTGTTAATTGCTAAAATCATAATATGCTAAATCTAAACTACATGTTCTTAAATTTTTATAATTGTCATATTTTATTCTTTGTTTTTTGGTAGGTGGCTAAGATAGTAAGAATTCTCTAACTTTGGTATTGTTCACATTTTCTGTTTGATTTTCATTGTAAACACTAACATAAACAATTGTGTCAATCACTCTTGAAGGCTTACAGATTTTATTTCATATTTTCCTCATCATTCTTTTACTTCCAATGTTTTTATCTAATTGCATTTTTAATGAAAGTATGTTTCTTTCTTATGTAGTATTCATATACAGTTGTTAAAAATAAAAACTGAACTTACTTTTGGTTAAGAGGGCAGTGTAGGTAAACGTGGTACTCGAATCCTCCCATAGCCACATCAAAATCACAACTAAACTACAGAGCAACTGCCATTCAGAGATGGCTGAAATCTCGCCATATGCAACCCCTAAACTAGGGGTTTAATGAAGAAGCCACATCCAGATTGGTAGGAAAGGCAGAGAATGGGAATAGGTTGATCCCACATCCACCTGTGGCAGATAAATATCAGAAGGAATATCTCAGCTGTGGAGGCTTCCCTGGAAGATTGAGGTGTTGCAGTCCTACAATAGTTCCCCCATCCAAGTAGTCTCTCTATAAACATCAGCTGGACTTGAGGCTGAGAGAAATGGAGGGCTTTTGGAGTCCTAGGCAGTTCCTTCTCAAGGGTCCACACATGGACTTACTTGGACTCACTCCTTTTGAGTTCCAGTGCTGGGGCAGCAGCTTGAAAGGAACCAGGGTGAGACCTGGGGGCAGGGGCAGCTTTCTGCCAGAGAGAAATGCTAGCAGAAGTCATTGTTCCTTTTCTGAAATCCTCCCACCCCACCTAACAGAGTCGGCAGGTGCTATATTTCAGTCTCATTCCCCTGGTGATTCCCTGAGACTCTGTCCTACACAACTTGTGGGCCAACCCAAATTACCTCCAGTGGCTTTTCCATATGAATGTTCTGGTTCATGCTTCATCATGGGGGTGCTAGAAGGAGAAGAAAGAAAATTAAAAATATATATTTGAAAAAATGACAGAAATCTTCCTTAACCTGTGAAGGAACTATATATACAAGTCCAGGAAGGGCAGAGAGTTCCAAACAAGATGAACTCAAAGAGGCCCACACCAAGATACATCATTAAAATGATTAAAGGTTAAAGACAAAGAGAGATACTGAAAAGCAATTACTTATCTAAAAGGGAGCTCTAATAAGACTGTCAAAGGATTTCTCAACAGAAATTTTGCAGGCTATAAGGGAGTAGAAAAAGATATTCAAAATGATGAAAAGCAAGGACCTACAACCAAGATTATTCTACCCACTAAAGCTATCATTAACAATGGAAGGGCATATAAAGAGCTCCCCAGACAAGAAAACAACAACAATAACAACATTTCCAAAACTAAAGGTGTTCATCACCACCAAACCAGTATTGCGTGAAATATTAAAGGGTCTTTTTTAAGAAGAAAAAGGAATAAAAATATAAACAATAAAATGGCAATAAATACATATCTATCAACAGAATAAAAAAATTAAATAAATGAATAAGCAGAACAGAAACATAGATACACAGAAACATAGATACACAGAATATTTTGACAGTTGCCAGATGGGAGGGGTGTTGGGGGTCATAGGTGAAAAAGATGAAGGTATTAAGAAGTATAAATTAGTCATTACAGCCCTGGCTGGTGTGGCTTAGTGGATTGAGCCCTGGTCTGTGAGCCAAGGGGTCATTGGTTTGATTTCCAGTTAGGACACATACCTGAATTGCAGGCCAGGTCCCCAATTAGGGGCATGCAAGAGGCACTTTCGCACTGATGTTTCTCTTCCTCTCTTTCTTCCTTCCTTCACTTCTCTCTAAAAATAAATAAAAGCATCAAGTTGGTTGTTACAGAATAGTCATGGGGAAAAAGGAAAAAGGACTCATGGACATGGACAACAAGGTGGTGATTGCTGGGATGAGGAGTGTATGTGTATAAGAGCCTAAATGGTGATGGAAAAAAAAATACAATAAAGATTAAATTTAAAAAGGATTTGAGAAAAAGAACAGTTATGGGAATGTAAAGTATTGTATAGGAAATACAATATTCTAATAACTATGCATGGTATCAGATGGGTATGAGACTTATCAGGAAGGTCACTTAGTAAGTTATATAATATCTAATCACTGGGGTGTATATGTGAAGCTAATAAAATATTGTATGTCAACTGTAATTGAAAAAAAATTGTTTAAAAACTGAACTCAGTCTGCCTAAGATTCAGTTTTCTCCTTAAAAAGAAAGAAAGAAAGAAAGAAAGAAAGAAAGAAAGAAAGAAAGAAAGAAAGAAAGAAAATCCCTGGCTGGTGTGGCTCAGTGGATCGGCACTGGCCTACAAACCCAAAGTTGCTGGTTTGATTCCCCAGTCAGGGCACATAACCAGGTTGCAAGCCAGGTCTCCAGACAGGTCCTTAGCTGGAGACAGGTGAAAGGCAACCATACATTGATGCATCTCTCCCTTTCTTCCTCCCTCCCTGCCCTTCTCTCTGAAAATAATAAATAAAATCTTTAAAAAAAAGAATAATGAGAAGAAATAGTACTCCTAATTTATTAGATTATTTAGAGAGTTATTATAATGAATAAATTTGATAATTTACAGATGACATAATATAGTTATTGACATACATTTTTAAGTTTAAGTTCTTAAAAATGTTAGCTTTTGCTATTATTTTTTAAGATTCACTTGTATTTTTAGTAATATATTCCAAGCGGTTTATTTACTACCCAACATTCATAAAATATTTAATATTATATTATAGGCAAAACCATTAACAATATGGAGTGTCTATTCTTGTAAAGTTTTCAGTCTTATTTGAGAGATAAAGCATAAAGACTCAAAATTTATAAATAAAATGTGATATAAACATACTACAGTATGTTATTTGGCCTTTAAAAAGAAGGAAATTATGACATGCTACAATGTAAATGAACCTTAAAGACGTTATGCTAAGTAAAAAAAAAAAAAAGGTTATAAAAAGGACAAATATTGTATGAGGTGCCTGAAACAGTCAAATTCCTACAGACAGAAAGTAGAATGGTGGTTGCCAGAGGCTGAGGGAGAGAGAAGTGGAGGTTGTTTAATGTGTATGGAGTTGCAGTTTGGGAGGTGAAAAAGTTCTGGAAATGAATGGTGGTGATTGTTGCACAGAAAATATGAATTTGCTCCATGCTACGGAACTGTGTACTTAGGAATTATTAAAATGGTAAATTTTATGTTCTTGGTATTTTACTAAAATAAAACATTTAAAATTTAAATATTCATAATGGGTAAAATTAAAGTTCAATGCTAGAATGTAACAGATAAACCAGTAAATTATAAATCATCAAAGGTCATTTGTAACCCTGGCTGGTGGCTCAGTGGAAAGGTGCTGGCCTTTGAACCCAAAGGTCACTGGTTCGATTTCCAGCCTGGGCAGGTAATCAGGTTACAAGCCAGGTCTCCAGCCAGGTCCATAGCTGGAGGCAGGTGAAAGGCATGGATGTTTCTCTCCCTCTCTGCCACCCTCCCTTCCCCTCTCTCTAAAAATAATAAATAAAATCTTTTAAAAAAAGGTCACTTTAATTTTCTCAATAAAATGTATTCATTTATTTTTTGAATAAATAATACATTTGCATGGTACAAAAATAAAAGGTACAAAATGGTATCTACATGGGAAAATAAATCTTCCTTTTGTCACTCAGTTCCTTTTCCTAGAGATGACCCCACTACTAGTTACTTATATAGTCTACCAGAGATACTATGTCTTCCAATAACTATTTTCATACACTGTACACACAATGTTTCAATTTTCTTTTTTCTTTCAAGAGTGTCTTAGCACATTAAATATAACTTGTTCTTTTTCAGGAGCTTATAGTAGATACTATAAATACAATATGTTTAACCGATCCCCTAGTTAGAAGTCACAAAGGGTTTCCAGTCCTACTATTTCAAGCAGTTTCGAAGAATAATTTAACACATATACTATTTTGCTAATTGTGAGCACTTTTGCATTACAAAATCCTGGTGGGAGGGTTACTGGCTTTTCAAATGATTCAGAATATAAATCCCTAACTAGACAGATTTCACCAAAGTGGTATTGGTGTTAGTCACTATCCAAAAACTTGAAAACATCTTTGTATCATTTTCTTCCGCACCAATCAATCCCTAAATCTTGCCAAAGTTATCTCCTCAGTATCTTTCCTGCTCTTTCATTTTATTTCCAATTCTTCATAGCCCCAACTTAATTTAGGCTTTCAGCATTTCTTCTTGTCTGAAGTGCTGTAGTCAACATATCCTTCTGAGAAAAGAATTTGCTCAGTCACTTTTATGCTAACTAATGTATTCAGGATTAAGTCTAACGTGTCTATTTTAGCAAACAAGGTTCACCTTTATCTGGTCCTTGCACTTTCCCTCTCCAGCCTTCTCCACCATTACCCAGTTCTTTTTGCTTTTATGATGTACAGTAGTTTACAGTTTCAGGCCTCCGTGAATTTGTTCTATCTTCCCAGCCTGGAATACCTTTATCCATTTCCGTTACTTCATTCCTTGGGAAGTCTTCAGGCAAGAGGGAGAACCTCCCCTTTGTGATGCAGCCGGTCTGCATTCATTTTCCATAGTGATTGCTATTCTTTATTCCAACTATTTCCTTGAACTAGGCTTAAATAGTGGTGGGAGTGATCTTTTGCTTTCTAGCTCTAGTATCAAGCACAGTGTTTGAGGTCATATGATGTGCACTCGATAGTTTCTTTAACTGAATTTCACTAGATCTTGGGAAAAGGGGCTGGAGTCATTTGTTCATTCATATATTTATTAAGTGGTTATTAGGTACACTATTATGTGCCAGACAGTGGGATTACAACCAAGAAGATAAACTAGGGCTTGCTTTTCGGGGTCTAGTGAAAGAGAGGGGACAACATAAACATACAATTCTAATTAACTGGGTGAGGACTGCAGCGGACCCCTGGTCACAGTTCATATTCTTATGGATATAGGTGAGCAAAATGTGGCGTTTTAATATGAGGGAATTGCACTAGGAAAGGCATTTATAAAATAAGGCAGTAAGGCAATTTCTACTAAGTACTGGGAAACACCGAGTCAGACATAAGTCAGAAAGCTCATGATTTCTGACTTTTTGTTTATGGCTCATGGCCTCCACTTTTAAAAGCCTTCTGGGGAACAGAAAGTCCAATACAGCGTCTGGGAGAAAGAATAATAAAGTGAGAGAACACGTGTAAAACAAACAGATCGGAATCAGTACACCCCACGGAAGGTCTCTTTCTCTGGTAAACCGGTTTACAGTTTAGTTGCTTACTTGCTTGGTGTTAAATGACCTATATGAAATTCAATCTACCAATTGTTCTTTATCCTTTTTTACTCTCTTCCCTAATACGACCTCTTTTCACAAAAGGTTGAGTAAGTTAGAAAAGGTATTAAAAAAGAAGCAGGTTTTTTGGGAATAGGAAAGAATTGGTTTCATCACAGAGGGCAGTACTACGGGGGTAGTAACTTTGGGCAAGTACTTAAAACTCCAGTTTCCTCTTTTGTAAAATAATATATGTAAGTCCGGAGATATTTATGAGAGCCTTTACCTTAAAAAAAAAAAAAAAGTGCCTGACGCACAGAAGTTAACTGTTAAGTGAGCCGAAGAATCCAATGCCTTGAGGGCGTATTTTTGCATCCGCAGCCAAAGGAAAAGTACGCGTAATCACTACTGATGCAAGTGAAACCCGAACTCGCGCTCCAGCAATGGCACAATTTGATCTTTCCGGCCACCGTCGCCGAGCATGCGTACTTGAACGTGGCGGGACGTAGGTGTCATGGCGAGCTCCATCTGAAGTCTGTGTGGTTCCGAAGAGCGGTGAGTCTCAAATTGGTACAGTTTGTTATTTCCCGACTGCTGGGTAAGGATGGTGGTTGGATCCGTGAAGGGCACTGTGCGGCCGGAGCTCATTTTATGGCGGAGCTTTGTGTTCCCAATTTCAGTCTTTGCAGGTTTGTTTCGCAGTTAGAGGGGAACTTGCCAGCTGGGATGGAGGAGCTGAGGGGCTGGTAGTGCTGCCAAAAGTGGGGACCGGGTCGTTGGCCTCAGGTGCTGCAGGAGTATTAGGAAGGAGTGTTAGGGGATCTCATTCCTTAATGTCAAGATTAACTTGATTCGTCCTCGGACTTTCTGCGTTACTGAATTTGTAGGGCGGGAGGAGGATGTCGCAGTTACGTAGCTTTCACAGAGATGTATCTCGTTACGGATTTAAACTGGAGTTTAGGAGCAGGTGTCTTGTGTTTTCACTTTTCTTTCTTGTTTATTCATAAGCTCAATCTGAATCTCGGGGCGACCTGTATGTTTCGGATGGAAGGTGATCTGGATGCCTACCTACTTCATTGTCTTATTTCTGTCTAGTAGTTGTTGGTATTGAAGACTGCAGATGTATTCTAGTGCCAGTTAGTACTTATCACTATAGCCAAACGCTGGATCTCAGGCGAGCAAATATGGCAAATGTCAACACCTGTTCTAATCAATAAGAAGTTGCAAGTACTGTGAAACGTAATGAACCTTGCTGTGTAAGACAGTCGTTTATGGAGGCTAATCTCTTTTAGGTAATTTTATTAAAGAGTCTTTACTTTGATTTTATGAACTTGTGAGCTTGCTTTTTCTAATCCATTTTTATTTTCCAGGCTCATCTTTCAAGAGGATTTGAGACTAGTTGCAGGCAATCAAGGTACTCATTTATGTTAAACCTTTTTTGTTTGCCCATATTTTGCACTGGGTTGTTTGTCTTTCTATTGTTGAATTGTGTTTTTTTTCCTATGTATTCTGATAGAAGACTTGAAAAAAAAAAAACAGATGTGTGATTTATAAATTTTTTCTCCCACTGTGTGGAGTTGTCTTTTCACTCTTTTGGTGGTGTCCTTTGAAGCATAAAAATTTTTAATTTTTATCAAGTCCAATCAGCATTTTCTTTTGTCGCTTGTTCTTTTGGTGTCATAGCTAAGAAATGAATGCTTAATTTAACATCATGAAGATTAACACCTATATTTTCTCCTAATTTTTTATAGTTTTACCCCTTAAATTTAGGTGTGTGATCTGTTTTGAGTTAATTTTTTTTTTTTTAATATGATAAAAGGTAGGACTTAGCCTTCATTCTTTGTGGCTCTTCAGTTGTCCTGTACCATTTGTTGAAAAGACTATTCTTTCTCCCATTGAAATTTCTTGGCACCTTTGTTGAAAATCAGCTGACTGGGTAATGTATCTTGACAACATGCTAGATGATTTTTATGAAAAAAATAACTTTAGCATAGTGATTCTCAGATTTTAGTGGACATCAAAATCATCTAGAAGGCTTGTTAAAGATTGCTAAGCTTTACTCAGAATATCCAATTCAGTAGACCTAAAGTGGGGCTCCTCCAGACTTTTCATTTCTAACAAGTTCCCCAGTAATTTAAAATTTTAAAAATTTCTGAAGGTTAGTAAATCCTTCTGCCTGTTTGTTGGAAGTAAAAACTTTATTTCTATTGATGAATGAGATTGTTCAGGTGCTATGATACACTGCTAGGAACCTCTGCATTATATTATTTTTGACTCTTTTGTCTTCCTAGAGTGAATTTCTAGAAATGAAACTGTTGTGCTAAGGGATATATATATTTTAAAATTTGATATGTACTTCCAGATTGTCCTCCAGAAAGGATATGCTAATTTTACCCTACTTTCAGCTAGTAGTAGAGTTTTTGTCAGTCTTTTTTTATCAGTAGGGTGAAAAATAATTCATGTTTAAACAATTGCTATTAGTATGTTTAAGCATTGTTTCTTATACTTATTCGCTAATTGCATTTATTAAAGTGAACTGTGTGTTTTTCCCTTGCCCATTTTTTTTTTTTTTTTCTTTCTGGAATGGATTTATATCTTAGGTTCATATTCAACATTTGTGTGTCTTTGCCAGTGAGGCAGAGCCATACTGAGGAGAGCTTGGTAAAGATAAAGCCTAGGTTCTAATTCTGGCTCTAATGATGTGCAAATCTTTGAGCTTTTGTGGACTTCACTTTTATAAAATAAGAGGCTTACCAATATTCCCAGTTCTCTTACCCTGTAATAGTGTATGTTAATTACAGCAGACCCTTCTCACCTCTCTTCCATTCTTTTTTTCTTCTTTTGTTTATGGGACATCAAAATTGTGAAATGTAAAATGATGGCTTTTATTATGTCATTCAATTCATTATGTTTCAGTAGCTTTTTAGTAATAATGGCAGTACCTGGTCTTAGACTTCCACACTTATTTTTATTTCATGGAAAAATAGTAATAGAAGAAAATCTAGGGGTTAGGTACATAAACTTTTTACCCAAAGTAGTGAATGGAAAGATTAGCTATGTTAATGGAAAGATTAGCTACAGTGAGCGTAAACAAGCATTTTATTCATTTAGTCAGTCCATCAGCAAACATTGTGTGCCTGCTATATGTTGGCATTATTAGAGATGTATATATAGTGGTGAAAAAATGATGATGGTTTGTCCTTGTGGTGCTTACGTTGTAATGAGAAAGACAGATTCAATTACATATATGTTACCAGGTAGATGAGTTCTTTTTTATTAAAAAATTTATTTATTTTTAGAGAGAGAGGAAGGGAAGGGGAAAAGAGAGGGAGAGAAACATTAATGTGTGGTTGCCTCTCATATACCCGCAACTGGGGACCTGTCCTGCAACCCAGGCATGTGCCCTGCCCTGGAATCTAACTGGTGACCGTTTGGTTTGTAGGCTGGTGCTCAATCCACTGAGCTACACCAGCCAGGGAAAGTAGGTTAGTTCTATGGAGAAAAATGAAGCATAAAACAGGGTTAGAGGTTGTGAAAATGTGTGAGGAATGCTTGGTCAGTGTGTGGTTAGGAAAGACCTCTCCAACTAGGTGTAATTTGAGTAAATAAGTGGGCAGCAAACCATAGAGGTATCTAGGGGATGATATTCTAGGCAAAGGAATAGCAGTTGTGAAGGCCCCTGAGTCAGAAACTAGTTTGGCATACTCAGAGACTATCTAAAAGGTTAGTACAGTTGGTACAGAGAGGGACTGACAGAGGGGATATCTAGGGGTTATACTTTGTTAGACTGGCATCTACAGTAAAAACAATATTTACTGAGAATGTACAATATGCTAGAATAGTTCTAAGCTCCACGTGGGATAAAACAGTAAACAAAGCACACAAAACCCTTTACCCTGACAGTGTTGTATTCTAGTAGGAAGAGATAGATAGTAACGAAAGAATGAAAACATCTTAACAGATTATGAAATGCCATGGTTAGAAAACAAGGAAACAGGGATAGGACGTGTGTGTATATATGTAGTGAGGTGTGGGAGTGGCTCGGAAAGGTGGTAATGGTGACTTTTGAGCAAAGTCCTGAAGGGGTTGCAGATGTTCAGACAAGAATAAGATCCTGAGATGAATGTGTACCTGGTAGGTAGGAACTGGTGAAGGAGCCCATGTGGCTGAGTGGAATGAGGGAGGATTGGTAGGCAATAAAGTCAAGAAGGTAACAGGAAATATCTGTCCTTGCAGATTTTTGTAGTACTTTTGGCTTTTTATTCTGAGGTGGAAGATATTGGAAGGTTTTGATCAGAAACTTTAGATGAATTTAGATATTAAAGGGATCCCTGACTTATATGCTGAAACTATCCTTTGGAAATTAAGGGTAGAATCAGGGAGGCTACGTGCCAGTAATCTAGGCAAGAGTTGATGTTGATTTGGACCAAGAATATAATGTAGTAGGTGGGATCAGAAATAGTCAGATTCTGAATATATTTTGAAGATAGAATCAACAGGAGTTTGTTGGTAATTGGATTAGGTAGAGGATTTCAGGATTCTTGGCCTGAACAGGTAGAAGGTGGGATTCCCTTTAAAAGTTATAGGGAAAATTGTGCAAGGATCTGGTGTAGTGTTTGGTGGTGGTTGCATGTGGGGTAAGGTGGGGAGAAAATCAGGTGTTCTCATTTTGCCTTAAAAAAAAAAAAAGAATTTGTTTATTTTTAGAGAGAGGGAATGGGAGGGAGACAGAGCAGGAGAGAAACATCCATCAAATTGGCTCTTGCACGCTCCCACCTGGGAACCTGACCCGCAACCCAGGCTCATGCCGGGACTGAGAATTGGCCCTTCAACTTTCTGGTTTGCAGGCCAGTGCTCAATTCACTGAGCCACACCTGCCAGGGCTTATTTTGACTTTATAAGTTGGAAATAACTATTAGACATTCAAGCAGGGGTGGTGAATAGGGCAGTTGGACATGTGCCTCTGATGTTCAGAAGAGGACTGGGACTGGTTAGGTAAGCATGTAGTTGGTATTTCAAGGCCATGGGATTGAATGAGAACAGGGTATGTGTGTAACAAGAGAGGAGAAGTCCTGTAACAGCCACAAGGCCACTCCATTGGTGCGAAGTTGCAGACATGATGAGGAACCAGCAAAGGAGACTTGGGGAGTGGCTTATGAGGTAGGAGGAAAACTTGGAGGGTGTGTGTCTTACAGGTGAGGTCATACACGAAGACTGAGCATTGATCATTGTATATGTTATTGGAAGTTGTTGAAATCATGACAGAAAATTTTGGTTGAGTGGTGGGGGTGAAAGCCTGGTTAATGAGAAAATGGGAGTGGAAACAAGATTTTAAGTATAGATAGCTCTTGCAAGGAGTTTTTTTTAAAGGGGAGAACTGTGATGGAGACAATAAATGCAGGAAGTGGGGTCAAGATAAGGTTTTTAAATGGCAGAAATAATAATACGTTTATATCCAGGTGTAGTAATGATTCAGTAAGGAGACAATTAGTGAAGATGCAGAAAGAAGCATTGCTGGAATTCTTTGCTTGAGTAAGTCAGAGTACAAGGGTTGTTCTAGGGAAGTGGACAGTTATTCATAGCCACATATGATAGGCTGAGTACATGGGCAAAGAACCACTTCTGGGTAAAGGAAGAAAGTCATCTATCTGCAGAATGTGGGAGAGACATCTGAAATCAACTTCATTCAAACTTTCTGTTTTCAAAACCATCTTTAACCTTAGTAAGAGGAGATCTATGAGAAAATAGTTTTCAGAAAAGTTCTAAGATAAAAGTTTGTTTCTTTACTGAAAACAGTTCTCACAGTCTTTGCTCTACTAATGCATGCTGGCAGTTTATAAGAAGGCAGAATTTCCTATATTAATTTGACCACGGATCCATTTTTTTTTCTCCACTGATGGTTAGATCTCAAATAGATAGAACCGATTTGAGAAAGACTTCGTTCATTTTACCTTAGCAGTTTTCTGAGTTGGTCAGGGGTTTTGTTTGCAAGAGCAGAAAACCCAGCTGAAACTAAGCCAGGAAATTGGCTCCCCTGACTGGGCGGAGTGGCGCAGCATCAGCTTCAGGCATTAGTTGGATCCAGGTGCTCAGATAGTGTCAATATGGCTCCTAGCTCTTCAGGTCTTACTAGTTTTCATTCTTTAGCTGGCCGTCTGCCCCTGTGACTGGCAGATGGTCCCCAGCAGTATGAAGTTGACATCCTTGCAACTTAGCCGCTTCAGTGAGAAGTCGTCTCTCCTGTTAGCTCTGGCACGGGAGTGCTGGGTAGACTAGGGTCATGTGCACACTCCTGTGTCTGTGCAGGGAGGAGGCCTGTGATTGACAGTCCCTCCATGCTGTGTGGTGGGTATTTTAACTGTGATTTAGCAAGGGTGAGTATCGTAGTTGTAAGAGTACATTGACAGTAAAGGGCACAAAATGAGTCTGGCTGGAAGCCACTTTTTTTTTTTTTTTTTTAAATGATTTTACTTATTGTTAGAGAGAGGGGAAGGGAGGGAGGGAGAAAAGAAAGGGAGAGAAACATTGATGGGTTTCGCATTCCCCCAACCAGGCACCTGGCTTGCAACTCAGATGTGTGCCCTGACTGGCAATCAAACAGGCAACCTTTTGGTTTGTGGGTTGATGCCCAACCCACTGAGCTACACCACCAGTCATGGCTGGAAGCCATTCTTACTTGAAAGTTGTTAATTGAAAGATGGGAATTTGGCAAGTGAAGAGAAGGAAAATTCACCAGAAAGGCTGAGACCAGAGGAGAGTATAAGATTCTTCACAGTGGTTTAGGTGGCCCAGATAAGAACAGTGGTCACTCAGTGTATATACGTTAAGTGAGTAGGCAGTAGAGTGCCACACAGTATATGGTCTTGGGCTCACCTGGCATGGAATTCTTACCATGCTTCTCAGTAAGTTAGCTTTCTGTGTTTCAGATAGTTTTTTTTTTTTTTTTTTAAATATGGAATGCTTCATGAATTTGTGTGTCATCCTTGCGCAGGGGCCATGCTAATCTCTGTATCGTTCCAATTTTTGTATATGTGCTGCCGAAGCGAGCACTTAGATTGCTCTTTAAAGTGATGATAATAACACTGCCTACCTGCCTAATGGAATTGTGGAGGTTAATGAGATGACTCTAAGCACTTGCTTTGTGTCTAGATATGGTATTGGTAGTAATACTACTACGTGCTACCAGGAAGTGTACTTTTCAAGTATACCTTCTTTTCAAGGTAGTTTCTTTAAAAAATTATTTTAACCTAATTGTAGATTCACTTACAGTTATAAAAATTATGTGGAGATGCTATACATTTTACCCAGGTTATTTATGTAGTCAAGATATAGAACATTTTTATTACCACAAAGTTCTCTCATGTTGCCCTTTTACAGTCACATTCACTTTCCTCCCACCTATCCTCTCCTTAATCCTTGGCAACCACTGCTTTGTTCTCCATATCTATAATTTTATTTCAGTCTCAAGTATGTTACATAAATAATTATATAGCATGTGACCTTTTGGGATTGGCTTTACTCACTAAGCATAATTCTTGGACATTCACCCAGGTTGTTGCATACATCAACAGTACTTTCTTTTTCATTGCTGAGAGGTAGTCTTATCACCTGGATGTACCACAGTTTTGTTTATTCACGTTGCTGAAGAGCATCTGGGTTGTTTCTAGGTTCTGGCTAATATGAAGAAAGGTACTATAAACATTTGTGTTTAGGTTGTCTGTGATTTTATGTCTTTATATCTCTTGGATTAAGCCCTCAGAAATACAATTGTAACTATAATTGTATTATAGTTACATGATGAATTTTTTAAAAGAAAATGCCAACATTTCTTCTCAGGGAACCATACCATTTTATATTCCCATCATGACTGTATGAGTGATTCAGTTAACTCTGCATATCTGCATACTCATCAGCATTTAGTGTTCTCACTATTTTAAAAATTTTTTTTGATGAGACAGATAGAAGCATTGATTTATTGTTCTATATATTTATGCATTCACTTATTGTTTCTTATGTATGCTCTGACCTGGGGGAGCAAACATGTGATCTTAACATATTCGGACAATGCCCTAACCAACTGAGTGAGCTACCTGTCCAGGGCTTCACTGTTTATTTATTTTGGCCATTTTGATAGCTGTGTAGTAACATTGAATCCCTTTTCATGTGCTTATTAGTCATCTGTGTAGCTTCTTCTTTTCTTGTATATGTAGCTATTGCATTATTTTATATTGAATATATTGGGGTGACCATTGATTATATGGTTTTTAGGGGTATAATGCTAATACTTCATCTCTGTATTGCATTGTGTGTTCACCATCCCATCCAGGTCTCCTTCCATCAGCATTCCTCCCCTCTTTACCCTCTCCCACCTCCCCTCTGTATGTCTTCTTAGGTGAAATGTCTTTCTTTTGTTAATTTTCTAACTGGATTGGCTTTTATTTTCAGTATTGTGTTTTGAATTCAAGATATTTGTCCTTTTGCAAATATTTGCTTCCACTCTGTAGTTTGACTTCTCATTTTCTCAAAAGGGTCTTTTGCAGAGCAAAAGTTTTTAATTTTGATGATGTCTGAATTTAATTTTTCTTTTTATGGATTGTGCTTTTGGTGTCAAGCCTAAGAACTCTTCATCTTGCTTTAGGTCTAGAAAATGTTCTCTTAGGATTTTTCTAAAGGTTATGGTCTTAACATTTCACATTTAAGTCCATGATACATTTTGAATTAATTTTTGTATAAGGTGTGAGACTTAGGTTACAGTTTATAGTTTTGTCTTAAAGTGTCCAATTGCTCCAGCACTAATTTTTGAAGTCTGTTTTTCCTTCACTGAACTGCTTTTGCACTTCTGTGAAAAATCATTTAGGCATATTTGTGTGGGTCTATTTCCACGTTCTCTGTTATGTTTTGTTGATCTGTGTTTATATTCTACCGATAATACACAGTCTTGATTACTTAATATCTTAAAATTGGTTAGGCTAATTCCTCCCACTTTATTTACCAGTTGTTTTAGGTTTTGACAGGGATTTCTTATTAAAAACTTAATCCTTATTGTGTTTTTTCCATTAACAATTAGTGCCTTTGAACCCCTTCCCACTAGCAATCACCCCACTGTTGTCCATGTCCATTGAGTCCTTTTTCCTTTTTGCTCAGTCCCTGTACCCCCTAACACCCTCCCCCTACACTAGCTGTCATCTGCTCTCCATCTATGAGTCTGTTTCTGTTTTGCTTGTTAGGTCAGTTTGTTCATTAGATTCCACATATGAGTGAAATCATATGGTATTTGTCTTTTTCTGACTGGCTTATATCACTTAGCATAATGTTCTCCAGGCCCATCCATACTGTGGCAAAGGGTAAAATTTCCTTCTTTTTACTGCTGGGTAGAATTCCATTGTGTAAATAAATGTCCCATAGTTGTTTTATCTACTCATCTATTGATGGATCCTTGGGCTGCTTGCATGTCTTGGGGATTGTAAATAATGCTGCAGTAAACATAGGGTGCTTATGTTCTTTCAAATTAGTGTTTTGGGTTCCTTCAGATATATTCCCAGAAGTGGGATCCCGGAAGTGGCAGATCCACTTTTAATTTTTTGAGATATCTTCATACTGCTTTCCACAGTGGCTGCACCAGTCTGCAGATAAGGATTTATTTTTAAGCTTATATGTTAGTTTGGGTTTCATTGACTTTGTGGGTGGAGTAGGGCTTCATGACTGCTTCCTTGGTTGGTTTGGAAGTCCAGGGTCCCTACTTGGCCCTCTGATTCCATCCTGGTAAGGTGTATGGGGTAGCTTATTATATCCTCATAAGGGAAATGTCAGGGATCCCTGTTTGGCCTTTGTGTCTTGTCTGAGGTGGACGATAGTTTTATGTTTCATATATATTTTTTAAAGATTTTATTTCATTATTTTTAGAAAGAGGGGAAGGGAGAGAGGCAGTGAGGGAGAGAGACATCCATGTATGGTTGCGTTTCACCTGCCTCCAGCCACAGACCTGACTGGAGACCTGGTTTGCAACCTGGTAATGTGCCCTGGCTGGGGAATCGAACCTGCGACCTTTAGGTTTGCAGGCCAGCGCCTTATCCACTGTGCTACAAGCCAGTGCTTGGTTTTTTTTTTTCTTTTCCAAGCAGAATAGTTATTGTCTGAAAGTTTTCAGCCTTAGTAGGCTGCCCTTTCTTTAGTTCTTTGACAAGAAAACAGGGTTTTGTTGGGGGCTTTCATTGTCTGTGTGTTGGCATTTCTGGGTTGCTGGCTTCTTTAGCTCCATGTCTGAGAACAGGAGGCAAAAGAAACCTCAAGGAACTCACCATTGTGTTTTTTTCATGGATTCCAAGGCCCCTAACCTGCCTTCTTTTTCTCTCTGCTTTTCAGATTCTTCTTATGTTTATTTTATATATAATGTCCAGAGTTTTAAGAATGTCTGTCTTTCTGTCTATCTTGTCCACATTTTCTTTTCTTGATTACAACAATTTGAACCTTCATGAAAGTAGAATAGGATAATGAACACTAATGTATCTACCTCCTAGATTTGAGTTGTAAATGTTTTCCAGTATGTCCTAATATAATTTTTATTTTAGTAAATTATAGACATAATGACATTTCACAATGACATTTCACCTCTAAGTATTCAAGGTGCATCTTTAAAAAATAATTTTTTTAATAATTATAAATAATGTATTGAGTGTAAAAATGTAAGATTTTAAAACATAGGGGCAATACTTTATATTTAATGATGTACAGCAATGATTTGGTATGCCTCAAGGGTTTTTAAAATATGCAGTACCTTACTAGTCAGGGGTACTGACCTTTTTTTCCTTTGATTGTCAAATTAAAAAAATGACAACAGACAACACAACAATAGCTATCTGGTGTGAATGCCCTGTCCTAAGCCATAATACATAGATCACATAATTGAGTTGCATCTTATTGGTCATGTTGCATAGTAAGCTTGTATCTGATTGGTTAATTCTTAGTATTGGAAATCCTTATGTATACCTGATTTTTTAAAAAGTCACTTTGGCATAAAAAGAGCAGGTAATTATTATTATTTTTGTAAATTAGTCAAAATTAAACCTATTTTTGGTCAGATCTGCTAAAAATATAATCTGTTTTTTGGTGTGCTGCAGAATAATGTAGTTAATGTGTACCATGAGATGAAATGGGTTGAAAATCACTTTTATAACACTATCCTAATAATAGCTAATACCCAATTCATATTCTGATTTCCCTAGTTGTTCTCCAAATGTCTTGCAGCTGGTTGGACAAAGTAAGATCTAAACAAGAATGTGAATTAAATTTAGGTGGTACGCTTTTAAGTCTCCTTTGATCTTGAACAGTTTTGTTGAAGACATGGTTCCATTTGAACCTTAGAATGTCCCACTATCAATAGGATTTGTTTGATTGCTTCCTTATATTTCTTTATCTCTGCATTTTCTGTAAATATGAAGTTAAATCAAAAGGCTTTATTGGATTCAAGTTCAGCAAGGATACTGTATAGGTGAAGTTATGTTAAACAGATTTTCGAGGGACTCATAAACTTGTATCATTTATAACATTTTTTATGTGATGAAGAAGATGCCTTCTGCATCCTGTGATGCACTACTGGATGACATAGAAGATATTGTGTCACAGCAAGATTCAAGGCCACAAGATAGGCATTTTGCAAGAAAGCATGTTGTTCCAAAGGTGCGAAGAAGAAATAAATATTTGCAAGAGGAAGAGAGTCCACCAAGTGATAGGTAAGCTTTTTTTACTTTTTATTTATTTTTACTTTTTATTTTCAATTTTTAAAAAGATTTTATTTCTAGAGAGAGGAAAGATAGAGAGGCAGAGAGGGAAAGAGACATCAGTGTATGGTTGCCTTTCACCTGCCTCCAGCTACAGATCTGGCTGGAAACCTGGCTGGCAACCTGGTTATGTGCCCTGGCTGGGAATCGAGCCAGCGACCTGTGGGTTCGCAGGCCAGTGCCTTATCCATTGTGCCACCAGCCAGGGCTTTTTAATTTTTTTCATTTTCTTTCATTTCAGGGGAGAAGCTGGTAGTACTGGTCTATGTGATACACATTGTATATCTTTAAAAAATCTTTTAACTTTTGAGAGGAAATAGATTAAAATTTAAGAAAATTTAAATATGTTTTAATTTAGCAAAGTAATTGGTCAAAAAAAATAAAAGGTGTTAGCCCTGCTGGTGTGGCTCAGTGGATTGAATACCTGTCTATGAACATAAAGGTCACTGGTTTGATTTTCCATCAGGGCATGTGCTTTGATTGCAGGGCTAGGTCCCCAGTTAGGGGGTGTGCAAGAGGCAGCCAGCCAGTGTTTCTCTTACACATCGGAATTTCTCTCCCTCTCTTTGTCCCTCCCTCCCCTCTCTCTAAGAATAAGTAAATACAATCTTTTAAAAAAGATATTAAATTGCATGTTCCTTGAAGGCAGGGCTTAGGACAGTATTTCCCATATAGATGGACCCTACCTCCATCTCTTAGATATTACTGTATTTGGTATATAATTTTGTGTTACTTGCAAATTAGAATTTCTACTGGAATTTGTGGTTTTTATGATACAGTGGTGGTTTGGGCATTTGGTTTTCCTTAGCAAATTTATAAATATTTATGGTTCATATAAAGGTATTATGCTGTCTACATTATTAGGTCTCTGGAGAAATTCTAATATAACCTAACCAGAAATGACAGTGTAGTCATATAGTTTAATATGCCTATATTTATTTATTTAGTATTGTTGGAAATTTTAATATGCTTGATTATTTTGTTTGGAACATTAAGCTTTTAAAAATCTATGAACTTAATATTTATTTCTATTTGATGTATTTATTTTTAGAGAGAGGGGAAGGGAAGGGGAAAGGAGAGAGAAACATCCATGTACGAGAGAAACAATGATCAGTTAGTTGCCTCTTGCACACCCCTCAACTTGGGTCCTGGCCCTCAACCCAGGCATGGGCTCTGACTGGGGATCAAACCAGCGACCTTTCTGTTTGCAGGCCAGTGCTCAATCCACTGAGCCACACTAGCCAGGGCTGTTTGCTTCTATTTAAAAATGAGTGAAGTTTATCATATTTGTCCTGAACCTCTTTTTAAGGTAATTTCTGTTTAATTATAAATCATTAGGAAATCTAAGTTGAAAGCCCTTTTTTTCCTTTCCTAAAACTATTACATTTTTGAACTCTGTTTTTATATGTTACTTTTAATAATGCCATTAGATGGTAGTTTGTTCATTTTTGTTAGTTATTCATATCTCTAAATTGTAAAATAAATATTGTAACCAGTATAGAGTCTCTTTGTGAACAGATGGATGTACTTAGTTTATTTTCTTTATCATTGTTAACTGGAACCATTTTCTTTGCCCTTGTTATTTGTATGTACCATTCTAGTAGTTGAACTTAATAGTGGTAGTACGTTAATAGTACTGAATTTAAAAAACAACTCAGAGAGAAAGGAGATATTTTTGTGTAGAGAGGCTTACCTTAGAATTCTGGGATTATTTTATCTTGATTTTAGGCCTTTGAGTGTACCAACAGATTATGGATTAAGTTGGTGCATTTAATGAATCGCTTGTGAATGGGTTGTAGTGAATATATTTTTTTGAGTGTGTGTAATATTGCCAAGAAATCATCTAGTGCTTTCTATTTTAAAAATCATTTAATGAGACTTATATTTTTCTTTTATTGATTGTTTGATAGCACTATTCCAGGCATACAGAAAATTTGGATACGAACATGGGGTTGTTCTCATAATAATTCAGATGGAGAATATATGGCTGGACAACTAGCTGCTTATGGATATAAAATTACAGGTAATGGGATCTGTAATGTATTTTATTGATTAAATTTTTCAGAGCCAAGTTTTTAGAGGTATGTGTTCTAGCTTCAGCAATTAAGGGATATTTTAGCATAACTTAATGATTTTAAGCAAAGCGAGAAGAAAGCTATTATATGTTGTCTACATAACTATGGATTTCATATTAAAAAAAAAACTTGTAAAACTGTTTTGAAATAAGTTTAAACCAACAGAAAATAGTAAAATTACAGAGTTCATCTACCCTTTCACCCATCTTCTCCTAATATACAAAATTATAGTAGAATACATAATTATAGCATATAATTAGGAAATTAACAGTGCAATATTATCTAAGATACAAATTTTATTCAAATTTTACCAGTTTTCCCATTTATGTCCTTTTTTTTTTTTTTTTTTTTAATAGAGAGCAGGGTCAGGTGAGAGCTGCCTGGCTCATTCTCACTTTTTCATTTCTAAATGTGATGTGATCTCCCAGTGGAACATAAATAGATTATAATCTTGATTTTGTGTTCTTCTTGAGTCTTTAGTGGAATTCAATGAAAGAATCATCCATTGGCTTAGAACAAGGCTGTTGACTTTCCTTCCACATATATCTTTTTAATCTAGTTGTCTTGTTTTTTCACCATCACTATGAGAATTTGCATATGTCTAGTGTCATAACAGTTCGTTAGATATGTTCATATTTATTGCTAATTTCATATAGCTTATATTGTACCTGAAAATAAAGACAGAACCAAGACCTTGTTAACCTAGGTTTTCAAAAAATTATTAAAATATTTCGGTATTTAATTCCTTAAATTATATGTATTAGTAATACTATTTATGAGATGTTTAGTTATGTGCTTAATAGAACAGTGTTCTTAATGTAACCCAGTTTTCTTATATAAATTTTAAATTTTGTAGCCAAAAGTGATACCTTTTATCAGAAGGTTCTGAAGTCCATCTGAATTATAGTGAAAACAAATTCTATTCTTATCATTTCTGTAGTGTCTGTAACACAAATAGTGACCTTCAGCTTATAAAGTTAAATCTCAGCATTTCTAAAGCTCAGAAGTTAGAGGTTGTATAAAGAGAAACAAAGCCTTTTTTTTTTTTTTTTTAAACAAAGCCATTTTGTACATTAAAATAGCAATAATATCTGATCTATAAAATGTTCTTATTGGGCATTTCAGGCTAATTTTATAAGCTTTTACTATATATATTCTATGTGCTAAAAAACTATAGCCTTAGGATAATAATTTGTATATTTTTATTTTTAAAAATTACATTTTATTAATTATACTTAACAGTTGTCTTGATTTTTTCCCCCATCCCCTTTCCACATGGTACCCTCATGCCATACCATGACCAGGGTTCATGTCCCTGGGTCATGTGTATAAGCTCTTTGGCTACTCCATTTCCTATACTGTACTTTACATTCCCATGGCTGTTCTTTACCTATTTGTACTTGTTCTTAAATTTTTTAAAAGTATTTTTAATTGATCATGCTATTACAGTTGCCCTAGTTTTTCCCCTTTACCCCCTTTTACTTAGTATCCACCCTTCTTCCAGCAGGGTCCCCCCTTAGTTCATGTCCAAGGATTGTGCATGTAAGTTCTTGGCATCTCCATTTCCTGTACTGTTTTTTTTTTTTTTTTTTTTTAAGATTTTATTTATTTTTAGAGAGAGGGGAAGGGATAGAGGCAGGAAGAGAGAGAGAGAGACATGTCAGTGTATGGTTGCCTTTCACCTGCCTTCAGCTACAGACCTGGCTGGAGACCTGGCTTGCAACCTGGTTGTGTGCCCTGGCTGGGGAATTGAACCTGCAACCTTTGGGTTTGCAGGCCGGCACCTTATCTACTGTGCCACTCCTGTACTGTTCTTAACATCCCCATCTATTCTGTAATTACCAATTATGCTTCTTAATCCCTGTACCTTTTATCCCATTTTCCCCTTTCCCCCTTCCAACTGATAACCTTCAAATAATCTCCATATCTATGATTATGTTCCTGTTTTATGCTTAGTTGTTTTTGTTTTTCAGATTCAGTTGTTGATAGTTGTGAGTTTGTTGTCATTTGAATATTCATAGTTTTGATCTTTTTCTTAAATAAGGGACTTTAACATTTCAAATGATAATGGCTTAGTGATAAAGAACTCCTTTAGCTTCACATTGTCTGGGAGGCCCTTTTTCTGCCTTTCTGTTCTAAATGATAGCTTTGCTGCATAGAACAATCTTGGTTGTAGGTCCTTGCTTTTCATCACTGTCAGTATTTCTTACTAGTGCCTTCTTGCCTGCAAACATTCTTTTGAGAAATCAGCTGATAGTCTTATGGGAACCCCTTTGTCCGCAACTCTCCTTTTCTCATTCTACTTTTAAGATTCTCTCTTAACAATTGGCATTTTAATTATATATCTTTGGGTCCAACTTGTTTGGGACCCTCTGTGCTTCCTGGATTTGTGTCTATTTTCTTCACTGAATTTGGGAAGTTTTCCTTGGTTATTTTTTCACATAAGTTTTCAATTTCTTGTTCTTCCTTTTTTTTCCTCTGGAACCAATATGATTCAGATGTTGGTATGTTTAAAGTTGTCCCAGAGGTTCCTAAGCTTCTCCTCACATTTTAAAATTCTTGTTTCTTCATTCTGTTCTAGTTGAATGTTTATTTCTTCTTTATGTTCCAAATTGCTGATTAGAATTCCATCTTTCCCTTCACCATTGGTTTTGTGGAAATTTTTCTTTATTTCACTTAGTGTAGTTTCATATTTCCCCGTTAGGCTTTTGGCATATTCAATGAGATTTCTGAGCACTCTGGAAAACAGTGTTTTGAATTCTGTTTGTTTTTGTGTATCAGACTCCGTATCTTGGTAGTGTGGTCTAATGTAGTATGTGTCTGATAGGACCCAATGGCCCATCCTCTCCTATCACCCAAACTGGCTACTTGAGGTATGCCTTTCATGTGGGCTGAGTACACGCTCCTCTTGTAGTTGAGTCTTGGTTGCTGTCGGCAGGTCAATGGGAGGGCTTTACCCAGGCCAGTCAGTTGCAGGGACTGGCTGTGACCACTGATCACCAACCTCTGCCTTCTGTGGAGGCTCAGCTGTGCAGGGTCAGGGTGTGGTGCTCTGACATGGTCTCTAGCTGTCCATTGGGTGTGCTGGCCCTGTGGTTTCCCCAAGTGGTGCAGGCCAGGGTCAGCCTCTACTTGTGTTTTGCCTGGGGCCAACCTGCCTGAGCTATAAAGCAATCTGAGATGCTGCTACTTGTGCAGGGTTTAGAGATTCCCAGCTGAAGTTCAGCTGTGAATTCAGGCTGGCCGCTGTGCTGTGAGTGCTGGGCCTGGGCTCACTGAGGCCAGATGTTGCTTGTTTGATGGGATTTAGGAAAATGGACCAAGACCATTCATATGGAAAAGCAGCTTTCTATGGGCTTGTGAGCTGGGTGAGGAGTCTCTTGGGGTCTCTAAGGCAGGTCAAACAGTGTTAGCCAGGTTGATGAGTCTCAGATATGGCATCGACTCTGTTGGGGGAGAGTTTAGAAAAGGGACAATGGCCTCCCGCTCCTTGCTCCAGACACTTGAGTTCCTCTCTGTGTGCCACTGGTGCCTTTTAAGCTGGTATCCCAGTGCTGGAGTTCAGAGGGAGTGAGTCTGTGTGTGGGATCTTTAAGAGGAACTATTTGGGGCTCCAACAGTTTCTTCTACTGACTCAATCCCTGCTGGTTTTTGTAGCCAGAAGTTTGGGGACTTACCTTCCTAATCCTGGAAGTCTGGGCTCGGGGGTCTGGTATGTCGCTGGGACTCATCACTCCTGACGTATCCCTCCTGAATTTTTATCCATCACACCTGGGTGTGGGACCAGCCCATTCAGTGCCTGTATCCCTCTTACCAACCCGAATGGATGTGGTTTCTTTTAATTTTGTGGTTGTCAGACTTCCATTCAATTCTATTTCTGACATTTCTGAGTGAAAGTTGTCCTGTATTTTAGTTGTAATTTTAATGTGGTTGTACAGGGAGGTGATCCATGTCTGCCTACATAGTCATCTTGAGTGGAAGTCACCTTAAAATAATAATTTAAAAAGTACTGCTTAACTTGCAAAGAATTCACTTTCACCTGCGCTTGTTGGTTACTGTGGAAATAATCTCATTAGTTTATTTACATGAACTACGAGAATATTCTCCAAAGTCTTAATATTTTTCTAGTGATTTTTGCCACTGTTATTTTACATATAAAATTGAGAATTAAAAAAAAAAAAAGCTGGCTTTGTATAAGGATCTGACAGCACAGTTTTCAGGGTATGGCTTCCAATGAGAGTGGTATGGCAGTTGTGGCAGGGAGGACAATTGTCATTAGATCACTGAGCTGTATCCCTTCTGACTAGTCTCCGAGAAACTCAAGAATACAAGTCTTAAGGAGGTTTGGTAGCTTCCCTACTTTTAATTTCCACAAATAACAAAAGCAGAACAACTCACAAGGTTAGAATTTTTTTTTTTTAAGATTTTATTTTTATTTTATTATTTTTAGAGAGAGGGGAAAGGAGAGAGGCAGAGAGGGAGAGAGACATCAATGTATACAGGCTGCCTTTCACAAGGTTAGAATTTGATGAGAAAATAATTTGGAGATATCTAAATGTAATTGTATATTGCGTTGCAGTATGTATGCTAAACAATTGGGCTGAAACAGTTAAAGTATGAACTAGACAATTTTTTTTTCTTTGACCAGACCTTGTGTTTTAGGTATATGCAGTACTGGGAGTTAGGGAGTGAATGCTTAGTCTCAGCTGGGAAAAATTCCTTTGTGATCTCAGAAAGAGTTGAGTAAAATTTGCCCTTCCTACCACATTTTCCCTTTTATAGAGGAAAGTAAATTGGGAATGGTAACAAAGTAAAAGATGCATTGGCCAAAGTTGTAGAAGATGAACAGCAATTTCTAAGGAGTTAAAGTATAGTTTTTAAAGTGGAAATTGTGGAGGACTGACTTGATTTCCTAAACAAACTCAGATATTGAAATGAAAGTCAATATAAGAGAACTAGTGTATGTGCATGTGTGTCTGTGTGTTAATGAAACACTGCATCATTTGGAAGGTTGTGGACAAATGTAACTGAAAAAAACATTTATTTATAATTAGATCTTAAAAATGCTTCAATAAGGAGGGCCATTGATATGAATAATTGATCAGCATATAGTATGCATAATTTCCTGGACAACTGTTGGTTTGTCACCTGAAAATGGAGTTGAATATGTAATTTGTTAAGGAAAGTGTTGTGGTAAAGATATTGCATAGCTCACTTGCATATTGTGACCAGTGCTTTTTTTGTATTTAAACAATTTTTAAACAGCTTTATTGAAGTATAATTTATAATTTACATTAAATTTTATTTTAAAACTTTCTCAGTTTACCTATATCATTTTATAAGGAGGTTGTCCTTATTTTAAAATGAGTTTCAGATGACTAAGAAATGGGGAAAAATTACTTTCATTATATAAGAAATTATATGCTTTATAATAAAAAACATTCAAGTTCCTAAAATGTAAATTATGAATGCTAAAATTTTTCTTAAAATTTTGCAATGGTTTAGTAGAATGTAACATTTCAGAAAGGTATTTTAATATATTTTAAAATGTTGTGGGGACTCATTAATATGATATAAAATAAGATGCATACTGATTTTTCTGATCTCTACATACTGGGCTGTTTTTCTCCTTTATTTTTTTATTATTTTTAAAATATTTATTATTTTTAGAGAAAGAGGTAGGGAGAGAGGTAGAGGGGGAGAGAGACATCAATGTATGGTTGCCTTTCACCTGCCTCCAGCTATGGATCTGGCTGGAGACCTAGCTGGAGGCCTGGCTTGCAACCTGGTTATGTGCCCTGGCTGGGAATCGAACCAGCAATCTTTGGGTTCAAAGGCTGGTGCCTTACCCACTGTACCACCAGCCAGGGCCTCTCCTACTTTAAATAGAGCATGGAAGTATATAGTTTCTGTTATTTTTCATCTCTTTGGTTCAAAAATTTCCTCTTGTCATGAGGTGAAGCATAAAACTACGCGTTTGAACCAACACTGATACTAACTACTGGTTTTGATTTTGTACTAAGTTTATATGAACTAGGTAGTGTCAGTTTAAAAAAAATCTCAATAGTTATGTTTGAGAGTGAACTTGTATGGTTGATTAGAATCTTTGCCTTTTTACAAAGTATGTTTATTGATTTATTGGTGTTGGAGATCTGTTGCTTCCCATATGTGCCCCGACTGGGGATCGAACTTGCAACCTTTTGGTGTACTGGATTATGTTCCAACCAGTTGAGCCAGGGCTAGAATTTTTATTTTTTAAAAAGTTAAAGAGAAAATCTAGTTACTTCTTGTGAATTCTAAAGTATTGTTCCATGTCCTAATTTTTCTTAGTGTGACATTATATCCAAAGTGAATACCCCATAATAGTTAATAAGTCACATGGTCATTCAATCATTTTGATACAAATTTTAAACTTTTTCCCTCAATTTCTCACTAGTAGATGTGGGAAAAGTTTATCTTTTAAAAATTGTCTGCCTTTGGAAACTTGATAATTTTTCATTCTATTCCACTTTAGCCTGACCTTTCAGGTCACTTGAAGTTCTTGTTTGCATTTCTTGTAGCATGTAAGTAGTAGTACTTCAATATGCATGTAGTTATATTAGTTTTTGTCAATAAACTGCTTTGGAGTGCTAAATTATGATGACAAGTCTTTGCCCTGCCAGGGTAGCTGGTTAGAGTATTGTCCCCATATGCCGAGGTTGTAGTTTTGATCCCTGGTTAAGTCATATACAAGAATCAACCAATCAATTAAAAAAAAAAAGAATCAAGCCCTGGTTGGTGGCATAGTGGATAAGGTGCCCGCCTGCGAACCCAAAGGTTGCTGGTTCGATTCCCAGCCAGGGCACATAATCAGGTTGCAAGCCAGGTCTCCAGCCAGCTCTGTAGCTGGAGGCAGGTGAAAGGCAACCATACATTGATGTTTCCCTCCCTCTCTGCCTCTCCTCCTTCCCCCTCTCTAAAAATAATAAATAAAATCTTTTTTAAAAAAATTAAAAAAAAAATCAACCAATAAATGTATAAATAAGTGGAACAACTAATTGATATTTCTCTTTTTCTCTTTCTCTCCCTCCTTCCCCTTCTCCCTGCTCTTTACAAAAAAGAAAAGAAAAGATGATGAGTCTTTTAAAAATTGTTGGCATTCTGGTATTAAACCATGAAAGTATTTTGTAGAATTTTTATGAGAGACAAATCAACATATACCTTAAGATTTTTAGAAACTTGAAATTTGCTTAATTGCTTAATGATTGAAATTACTCTTTGAGATGTTATAAAACATTGTTTTTGGATAATTCACTTAAAATAACCTTTTTAAATTTATTTATTTTTTTAAGAAAATGGGCATTTGAATAGGAGAAATGTTCTAGTTCTCTGCCCATTTTTTAATTGGATTGTTTGGTGTTGAATTGTATTTATTCTTTGTATATTTTGGATATTAACCCCTTGTCTGAGCTGTTGTTTGCAAATATCTTCTCCCATTCAGTTGGTTGCCCTTTTGTTTTGTTGGTGGTTTCTTTTGTTGTGCAGTTTCTTAGTTTGATATAATTCCACTCATTTATTTTTACCTTTACTTCTCTTGCCTTTGAATTCAAGTTTATAAAATCTCTAAGATAAAAAAAAAAAAAAATTACTATTATAAAGCAGTAAAAAAAAAAATAAAAAAAAATAAAAAAAAAAATCTCTAAGATCAAGGTCCCTAAGTTCAGTACCTATGTTTTGTTCTATGTAATTTATTGTTTCAGATCTTATGTTTAAGTCTTTGGTCCATTTTGTTTTAATTTTTGTATATGGGACAAACGATGATTGGATAAAGAAGATGTGGTACATACATATATACAACGGAATACTTCTCAGCCTTAAGAAAACATGAAATACTGCCATTACGACAACATGGATGGATCCTGAGAATATTATGCTAAGTGAAATAAGTCCGTCAGAAAAAGCCAAGAACCATAAGATTTCACTCATATGTGGGATATAAAACTGAAACTTAAAGACATAGGCAACAGTATCATGGTTACCAGAGGGATGAGGGTGGGGGCTAATAAAAGGTAAAGGGAGCCAAATACGAGGTGATAGGTGATTTGACTCTGGATGGTGGGCGTACAATGCAATATAGAGATCAAGTACACTTGAAACCTATGTAATCCTATTAAGCATTGCCACCCCAATAAATTTAATAAAAAAGGAAAATAACCAGGTGATAAATTACCATGAAAACTTCACTTAAAATCACTATTTTTTGCATTGTTATATTTGATCTTGGGATAAACACTTTTTTGAGATGTTGGCATTTGTAAAATAGGGTTGATTCTTATTGGTCTTAATTAAAAAATTTGGTGGGTTTGGATTAAAGAAATGTAATTTTTAGCTCTTGGACAATAGATGGCAGTATTTTATTACATGATCATCACAGCTGTAATATACATGAATAGTGAATTTCATGGTACAAATAGTCTCCTGATAAAATTATTCGATGTCATTAAATTAGTTAACACTTTTTTTGATTTGCTTTTTTTGAAACTTTTTACTGGTATTTATATAAGAATTGTATAAATAGATGTTTTCAGAGGCATCATGATCCTGTGTGGATATCGGCCCAAAATATATATGCTGGAGACCAGATGTGATATAATGCATTCATTGACTTACTACTCGGTAACTTTGTTGCCCTGAATGTGCTTGTCCTAGAATGTGGTCATTGCCTACTTACCTGTAGGAGCTGTCTGAAGTGGGACTTTTTGACTCTTAAGAGCAAACATTTGTTACCTTTACCATTACATTGCTTTCACACTTAACTAAAAACAAATATTTGCATAAGATGCAACTTGAGTTGCTCATTAACCCTCAAATCAGTGAACATATATTAAGGTTAAAGAGGCTTACTATTAAAACAGAATGGAGTAACCTACAGCCCTTAAAAATATCCCACTCATTTCCATTTTACCAACATGAATTGTAGTTAATTTAAGGGAAGCTGCTTTGAATGTCTAGGCGTTTTCAGAAACTTTTTTTTTTTCAATGTAGCTTTATGATTCTCAAATTTAAGAATTTCTAAGAATTTTTGTACAGTGTTATATACACAGATTCATATATTTATGGGTGATTTAATTTTTTTTGAGGTAATAGTAACTTTACCAGATCACCTAATCTGATTATTTTAGGTCCTAGCTCCTTGAGCTCTGCTCACACGGCTGCAATTCAGCTTATTTCCCCTGACTTAGAGACACACAAAAAAAGTGGTATCCTAGCTAGTTCCTATCTTAATTTATCAGTTTTACATGATCTCCTCCATGTGTGTGAATTTCTTCTATCTTTACCTTTGACACCTCACTGTGGTCAGCATTAATACTAAGCTAGACTATAAAACCAGCTGTTGTATTAGCTATATATGACTTTGGGTAAATGACAATATCTCTGTGCTTCAGTATCTTCATTATTTAATGAAGATGATAGTGGTCCTTTCTAAAGATTAAATGTTAGTACATGCAAAGTGTTCAGTGTGTGTTTGCAGTTATCATTTACCACCATTAAGCATAGCACCTGGCACAAAATAGCAGTTGGTTTTTATTGTGTGTGCATTAGTGAAGTAAAAATACATTTTTGATTATAATGTCTTGAAGTAACTTGATTCTTTTCTTTATCAGACTGAAAGAAAATAGTGTATTCTAAAGGTTATATAAATGTGGTGTACATGTTGTTGTGGTGCGAGTCCCTTGAGCTTTTTAGTAGAATTCTATTTAGGTGGCTGTTAAGTCCAGTCTCAATAGTCTTGATGTGTTTTGGATAAAATCCTCATACTATCACTTTTCCTGACAAGGGCACTACAAATTATATTGAATCAGAAATCTAATTTAACCTATTCTTATTAAATTGGAAGAAGTAATTGCTTTCAGTTTAAAGGGATTGAATTCAGTGTTAGAAACTTTGAGGTTCCTTTAAACTTAATAAAATTTGGTTAAATAATTTTTTCATGTATTTGTGTGTATGCCTGTGTAGTTGCAGAGAGAAGTGATCTTGGAGTATGAGTTGTATTCAGACATTGAATTATTTGCAACAGTGGCTAAAGGAGGGTAGCATAAGAGTGGCAGTGAGAATGGCACTTTCTCATTCTTTTTTCTTGTTTCTACTTGAGGAATAAAGCAAAGAAAAATAAAACTAAGGCCCTTCAAAATGGAATTTCTCATCTATTCAGAAATAGGGGAAGGAAATTAAGAGTCTCTAGAGAAGATCTGGAAGATCTGGAATGTTGTTTATGCTTGAAGGTGAGCATCCAGACTTCATGATGAAAAAGGAGCAATAGGTGAAATAAAAATCATTCAGAAATATCTTCTTAGTGTTATATTCAATCTTTACCATGGAATCATTTTTTATAAAAAGCTAAGTTTACCAGTTTTCTTATCTTATACTGTGCTTTCCCCTGAATATGCTAGGAACAAGAGGTGAAACTTATTAGTGACTTAAATACATTTCTAAGTTAATGTCTAATTATTGCATTTGGCCACAGAGCTCTGTTTTGCAGGTGTAGTACTGTGGCCCATCCCTCTGGCTTGCTTCTTGCTTTCACTCTTAGTGTTTTTAGTAACCATTGTAGCTACCATCACATTAGTTATTATTTCTTCTTGTTTTTAATTGAATTGCTCCATGATTTCAGATGGAAATTTCATACATTTTTTTTTACTGTGGTTTTGGAATCCGCTATATAAAAACCACCTGATGACTACAGTTTGAGTAGACTTTATAGCAACAAGTGTATCAAAGATATAGATCATAGAGAGTGTTTTCTTTACATGTGTAGTTGAATTGTTAGCTAGCTTATTTTAGCATAATAAAAAATATTTAATTATTTTTAGAGACAGGGGTAGGAGAGAGGCAGAGAGGGAGAGAGGCATCAATGTATGCTTGCCTTTTTCACCTGCCTCCAGCCACAGATCTGGCTGAAGACCTGGCTTGCAACCTGGTTCAGTGCCCTGGCTGGGAATCAAGCCAGTGACCTTTGGGTTTGCAGGCCAGCACCTTATCCACTGTGCCACCAGCCAGGACTCTAGCATAAATTTATTATGGTCTAATGAAATGATTTAGGAAATCACTGAGAAATGTAAAAGTGGAAGATATTAAAAATGGTATACAGACATCTAAATATAAGATATCATTTAGGCAAAGAAGTGTAGGGAGAGATTTGACGTTTATCATTTCCATCTCATTTGTTCAGTTTATCTTGTGACTTAGGTATGTTACAAATCATGTGTAAGCCATAAATAAGGGTTGTTTTTTATGGAGAAAAAAAAAAAAAGAGAGAGGAACCTGTGTAGTTTTAAATGCAGGAGTTCCCTCGCTCCCAAGCCCATTACAAAGACATAGGAGGAATGCTGTATTAGGTTAAGAGTTTTTGCATATGTGAAATGTAAACAGCTATATGACTGTAGTGAATGTTTGCATATTCTTTATGTAATAAGTTTAACATAAATGTTTTCCTTGCAAGTGTATACTAAGTACATTGTATAAACAATAAAATTATTTTGTAAAATTTTATGTAACATAGAAGTGTGTGCATTATTTGTAACATAGGATAATTATGGGATTTGACTCATTATACGATGGTTAAGGAATTAATGTTGGAATTTAAAAACTAGCAATTTTGAGCCAGTAATGGCACAACCATTCTTAATTGAGGGATGTTTGGATCAGTCATTAAATTTTCTAAGCCTCTCTTTTTGTTGAAATTAAATGATGCTCTCTCAACCTCATAATTGAAAGCATATAAACGTGAAGAAATATTTTAGTTCTTGAAAAAATTATAAATTTCAAAACAGATGACTCATTTACTTATTAAGCTTTAATGTTATTAGACTATGAACTGATGCTTTTTGAATTCCTTGCTTTACCTTCTTTCATCTGTTACGTTCAAGGTATTTTTGTTCCATTTAGGAGCTCAGCTGCTAACTTTGCCAGAAGGTGGCGCTGTTTACCTATGTTTACTTAGGCTTTCTGCTGGGGGAAAAATGTTTTATCAGCAAATGTATTAAATTGAAGTTATATTTTACATTTAATTTTTTGTTTTGTAAACGGATCTTTAATACATATAAGGCTTACTAGGACCAGGTTTCATATTTATTTTGAAATGGTTTGGAATTTCATATATTTAACAATCATTTTTTTAGACATAAACTATTGTATAATCCAGTATAATTAATGGTAAAACCTTGTATTAATGTGACAGCTAATGTTTCATGGAAAACATAGTTGCTTTTGTATAGCAAAAGCCATTAATTTTTTTAAGCCTCTAAAAACAATCTAGTGATTAAAGCATAACAGCCATAAATAAATGATTTGTGTGGCTTATAGGTCATACCATGTAGGTTTATCTATTATGGAGTGTTATTTTATGTTAAAAGTACCTTTGAAAATTTAGCAAATCTTCATTGTTTGAATTTACTACTGGCGCTGGTGTGATGAAAGAGAATCTAGGTTCTATGAATAGCTTCTGTTGGTGAGAAATACAAAAATTATATAATATGAATTTGACTTGAAGTGAGGACAATTTATATTGCAGGATGTGGTGAATACACTTCCCATATAGTTAGGTGAAAACCGCCTGGTTGTTCATTCATGGAGTATATTACATCTAGCATGGTTTATGACCCAAGCAAGCTAATACAAGTAGATATTTTTATGTTCAATTAAACCTATCTATAGTTATTTTTCAACACAAGCAGTATTTGCGAATGATTTTTACTGGAAGTAGAAAACACAGTGCTTCTGTTACTAATATAAATTCTTGATTCGTTTTGGGGGTAAGATAATTTCAAGTTTGTTTTCGCTGTTTCAATTCAACAATAATGTGTGTTTCAGTTTTTGTTACTTTTCCTTAAATATCACTTTTACGGTACTAATTCTTAGAAGTAAAGAGTTTACATCTTTATCCATTAAACATTCATCTTCATAACTCAGAAGTCCTGCCTCTTACTGAATGCATGTGGTTTGGGGGAAGTTGGGGAGACACTTGGCAGTTAGAGGTTTGTTTTTTGATCAGGTCAGTGTGGTGTTATGTGCTTCACTCTTGTTGCCTTTTTTGATGCTAGTAATATACATACATCATTTAAAAAAATTGTTAAAAAATGCATAATTAAAGAAATATTTGATTTTTCAGCAACTGTTCCAGTAGTTAAAAACTATTATTTAGACATATTTTTTTCCCCCCCAGAGTTTGACAGTTGTTCTGTGACCTGTAAATAGTGTGACACTAATACTTTGGAGCCCATACTTTTAGGTTAGTCTTATTGTAGAGATTAAGAAACAGTGTTTTATTTTATTTATTTATAAATATTTATTTAAAAAAATTAATTTTATTGTTGTATTACATCCATCCCCATTTTACTCCCATCTGTCCCCTTCCCCACCCACCTACTCCCCGCTAAAGTCAGTCCCACTGGTTGTCCCTGTCCATGGTTCTTCCATGCTAGTTTCTAATTTTTAAAAAAATATTTATTATTTTTAGAGAGAGGGGAAGGGAGAGAGGCAGAGAGAGAGAGAAACATCAATGTATGGTTGCCTTTCACCTGCCTCCAGCTGTGGACCTGGCTGGAGACCTGGTTATGTGCCCTGGCTGGGAATTGGACCAGTGACTTTTGGGTTTGCAGTCCATCACCTTTTCACTGTTCCACCAGCCAGGGCATAAGAAACAGTGTTTTAATTATTTAACAAGAAAGTGACCTATTATTTCATCAATTATTTTTGTAGATGTAAATTTTTATGGATATGGTAAATAAATAACAAAGATTTATTTTCATAATGACTTTGTGTTTTCAGTTTTGTTTTAAGGATATGATAAACAAAATTTCATTCAAAATGACTGCAAATATGTTTCAGGTCACTAAATGGAGAAAGATAGTTAACGTGTTATAAAAACGCTTTTGTCAGGTTTCTTCTTTCCCTCCACTTCCAACCCAGGCTCTCCATAATTTCAGATTTGCCTCTCAGGGTAGGAGCTGAAGTAGTCAAATGTAATATTGTAAAAGCAGTATTTTTCTCCAAATAATGCTTGTGATTAAAAGAAATTCAATCAAGTAGCATTATGTATTTGTTATGAAGAAAAGATCTATCATGTAGACTCCATTTAAGGCTCCTTTAGATGCCTTATAATAATGTGCTAATTTATGCTGATGATCTTACCTCATGACCCTTCTATGTGGCCTAGATATGTTAATCTGTTATAGTTTTATAATTTCACTCATTTGTGTTGGTTGAATGTGCTTGTTACTCCATAGTACCTCCTACCAATCTGTGTCAAGGACTGGAAAAGAACAAGAAAATGTATATTTCAGAATCACTTTCTTTAAGCACATATTAATAATAAAGGAAATGATAAAATATCATAATTTTAAAAACACTATTCCATCTGAACATTCATTGAAAATAGTAAGTCCTCCAAGTACTTACTGTCAGCTTTTAATTAAGAAAGAGAGTTGGGTCATTGGTTTTTTTAAGCAAGGACTTATTAACATATTTTGAGTATTTTTTTTAAATGTAAATGAGGAATTATCACTAGAATGGGGAAAACACGTAATAGGCTATTTTTAGAAGTCACCAATTTATTAACATCAATTTTTCTAATTCCTGAATTTTAAGGGTTATGTGTCTAACAAATCCTTATGGTGAGAGCATACTGTATGTGGTTGAGAATTTCAAGACCTTATGATAAACAGGGTAAGGATAACCAAGGCCTAACACATATGGGAGAACTAAAATATTAAAAAAAAAAAACCTGTTAAAACCATAAAAATGGCATAGAAGGAAAGTAATTTACATGACTTAAAAAATAATTCATTCTCCATCTATAGAAATTTCTTATAAATTATGTTTTCTCAGAAAGGATTTATATTAGGTGGGACTTTTTCCCACTTTCATATTTATATTTAGTCCTTCATCTGAAAGTGTAACATTTCTTTAGCTTTGCCTTGAAGTGGTTATCTCCCATTGTTGGGTCTCAGCTGGTTCTGAAAGACTGATCAACTCAAATTCTGAAAAACTTGGGATAATTTTTAAATTAGCATACTTAATATAATTGAATAAGTATTTCTGAAACCTCACTGAACCTGTGACTCTTAGTCTCTAAAAGGGGTTATAGAATTGTGAAAGTTAATAAATGTTTGATAGGTGTTAGCTGTTAATATATTAAGTATTAATAAAGAAAATTCACCATTATATATAAATGTTTTAAATCTGAGTCTCTGAAACGAACTGTTAACTTAATGGAATTTGATTTAAACATGTGTTTAATTCATTTTAACTTATTTATGTGTCTTTTAGTTTTCTGTTTCTTTTTTACAAATCTTTTTCAGATGGTGAGTGTTATTCAGGAAATGAGGCAAAATTGGATATTGAAGTAACACATAATTCATAGATGGCTTCTTTGGGGAAGCATTGAGGCAGAAGAGTGATTTTATAGGAGGAATAAGATTAGGAATTGGAAGATTTGAGGTCTTGCTTCAAAAATGATATCAGGGAACTTAGTTTTCTTTTGTCAACATTTTAAATCTCATCTATGAGATCACCCATTTTGACCGTTTTGGAAACCACAGGTCATACTTTTTTTAAAACACAGGTCTCACTTTGAGAGAGGTAAAGCATTGCATTAAAAAATGTCAGGTGTGAAATCCTTCTTGAACATTTCCAATTCCACTTCTCCTTTCTGTTTTCCCCAACACTCCCTAAAATCAGGTTGCTCCTTAACACGCTACTATGACTGAGATTATCTCTACTTGTTGCACTGGACTATTAGAATTATTCGTTTACATGTCTCTCCTATTAGACTGAACTTCAGTACAGAGTTAGCCTGTTTTTCTTGTGTTGATAGTACCTACTACCATATTTTGCCTACAATAAGCACTCAGTGTTGAATGAAATTACATCAATATGCATGCCATTCATGAGAAGTAAAATTTACTACATGATAATACAGAGTTGGTTTCTCATTTTACTATTAGGTGTAAAACACTGATGATTTGTTTTCTCCTGAAAGAATTAAATTTAGCATTTTTCTAGTTCAAATAGTCTTTTATAAATTTCTGAGACTCTTGTATGAGCCTGACCGCAGTAATGGCCTTATTGGTGCTTAACAGTTGCTGTGATTCATGGGGACGATAGGTATAGATTTCATGCTTAAAGTTTCTGAATAAAGTAGGCACATTGTTCTTTGTTAGTTTCCTCAATTGATTCTTTTAATTTTCCTGTACTTACCGGTGGATACCTTAAGGCATCTGGCTAGTGCTGTGTATTTCTTCCTGACTCATCAGTCTTTTTGCCACCTGCCAAAGAAATGCTTTTACTTTGGTCAAGAACATTTGAAGTTAGATTTCATTATTGTTGTAGGTCATGGACCACCCGATAAGCCTAAGTATGTCATACTTATTAGTATTGACTGCCAGCCACTTGAATGTTGAATTCTTGTGCTCTGCTGTTTTAAACTTAAAGGTGTTAAGGAGGATGGAAAAATCCTTTATCTGGATAAGAAACTAGCTACCAAATTTGAAGATCCTTTCCTCATTCCCAGTATGATTTCTTTTTGTGTGAAGTCCAGTAGACTGTTTTCAATTTACTTTTATATGATCTTCCAGGATCATTAAAATTTTTTCTTTAGGTAACACCATCCCTTTTTGAAATAATTTAGATAAGAGGAAATTGAGTGTTGGGAATTAAAAAGGAAGAATAATCGCCTATAGGCCCTTTGTAGAGGTTTTAACCTTTTAGACTAGAAAAGATACTTCTGGTACTTACCTTGTATCTGAAAGCTGGGAGGAAGTGAGAACTCTGTTCTGGATGTTCTTGGAACTTGTGGGATCCTCGAAAATGTGAGTCAGTTATAGTGAGGAAGCAGTTGATTGGACTTGTAAATATGTTTGGGTGCAATAGAGCTTCTAAGAAAGCATTTTATCTGTTGCAAGTCAAAGGAAATTCACATTTGAATGAAATTATAGAAGGGAAATCCTGGATTTTCTAGAAAGCAAAATGTTTAGAGAAGCTTAAAAGCACAGTATCAGTCATTATGAACTGAGAGAGTAAAATGTCACTTATAGTCCTTGTTTTTTAGTACTACCGTTTATTGTAGTAAATTTACAGTACATTTGTAGGGGCTTCCATGGGGTTTTTTTTTTTTTTTCCTACCTTTGATCTCTTATCTTATCTTCCCATTAGATCTCCCCTCACCCCCCACCCCCCGCAATAAATTCTCCTGCTATGGGAATTTACAGAGACGTTAGCCCCCTTATTAAGGAGGGACTGCTTTCTGTATATATTTCTACAAGGTGAAAACCTGTGTACGTCTTTAGAGAGGGGGTTGTGAGTTAAAGAATATGTGCTGTGTATAGGTGGGAGAAAGAATAAGAAAGCTTGATGTTAAAGCAGCATCTGTTGATTTTGATTCTGTGCAAGGTTGACAGACTTGACTTGTGATCTTAGCCAAGACAGGTAGTCATTTTGAGCCTCAGTTTACTTACATGTAAAATGAATGAGCTGAACTTGTGTTCTCTGGTTCTTTATAAATTCTTTTATTCATTAGATATTTATTATGTGCCAGTGGTGCTGTGGATTCAGCAGTGAACAAGACAGATACGGTCTCATCCTTGTAAAAAGGCTGTTTTTCTTGTCTCTGTTGACCTGTCCTCCTCTCATGTAGTAACTGGGTGAATATTGAGAAAATGAAGTAACGTAAAATGATTCATTACGAATTTTGAGACCAGGCTGCTTTTATTTACAAAGTGAATCAACATTTTGGGGAAAAAACAATTTGTAAAGAACATTATATAATTAAATATTATTAAAATGAAGAATTGAATTACCTATTGGTAGAAATTATTGGGTAACATGGGAGTGAGAGAAGTGAAAGGCTCAGCTAGAGAATGATCTTATTTAAGTTTTGGTGTACCAGGTATAAAGGAAAAAGATTTATCTTTGACATTGAAAAGTAATTTTAAAAATATTTATATTTTTGGGGGGGTAGTCACTCATACTACTGTATATACCGAAGGTCGGGTGTAATTTTTTTGCAGGAGGGTGGTGCTGTTTAGAATGAGTCAGCTTTTGCACTTAATTCCTTTAGTCTGGAGAATAGAACTTGTTTATTTGAGAAGAGGAAAAAACAATTTAAGTAGAATTAATAAAAACAAAAGGGGTAAAATTTTACTTTAGTAATACAATGAAGCATCTAAAATGAAAAGAAAATATCCCACATTTGACTTCTAGATCTGAAATGACATTCTAGCCTGTAGGTTGGTTCAGGAACATTTAACTGTGTTGGAGATAGCCAGGTTTCTCTGTAGAATTTAAAACTGACTCTTTCAAAGATACTGATGAAAGCAACTAAATTTATTGGTTATCAGGTAGCAAGTTCAATTTTCTCCAGACCTGTGACAATTAGAGGTTGGTTCTAGCATATCTAATGGTTAAGTTTCAAGGCTACCTCTATTTGAGAGCTGTTTTGGGGAGATAACCTTGTAACACATACATTTTAATGAGTACATTCCTTTTACCACCTGCTGAAGTAGACTTGGAGTGACTACTGACCTAAAGTGAATGCCTGTGTTCAATATTAATATGGCATGTCTGGATCCAGACAGCAATCTTTCATTTTGACATGCACATAGTCAAAGTAAATTAATGTTTAAAACCCGAACACTTTAGGTTCAGGCAGTATGTGCATTCCATAATAATCCTTCAGAAGCAGTTTACATAGAAATGCTGAGTGCTTTCCTATATTTTATTTATTATATGTACAGGTCCACATTGCAGTGTTTGTAACAAGATTTATCCAGTGCTATTTTTGTGACTCCTTTACCTTGCAGTGGCTACAGAAATTAATTATTTTGGGGTTAGTCTTTGCATGTTTTATATATAATTACACTTTTAAAAAAATATATTCATGCTGGCATGAAAGTAGCTTGCTTTTAATTATATTACTTTTAGATTTTTTAGTTAAGCTAATTCCTTTATTTTTACTCAGATCACAAATTTTTGAAAGTATAGTAGTAATTTTTAATAAACTAGATTTAGAAATAATATGCATAACAAAAATATTAGTAGAGTGTTTTCCTTTTCTTCCTCACGTATCATTTTCTAAACTTGTTTTTATTGGTTAAAAAGACATTCGTGGCAGATGTAGTAATAGGTAAATTATATTAACATTTAAGTATTAAATTAGCTTGTAGCCAGTCTCCTACTAATATGATGACATTTAGCTCAGAATTTTAAGGACCATGTTGTGCAACTCATTACACATTTCCTGTTTCCCTTTTTTAAAAAGTATGTTAGATTTGCCTTTGCAGATTAAAAATTTCCATTGGGGATTTTAATGTTGTTATCATCTTACCTTGCTTGTCAGTGTTTGTTATTTAGATGTTAAGAATCTGTATATAGTGACCGTAATGAGTATACTATGTTATTGGCACCATATGTAAACAAGACAGTTTTCATAACACTTTTACAGTTTAATTTCAGAGAAAAATCTCAAGTTATATTTATTAGCAAACATGTTTCAGCTCTAGGGAGTTTTTCATTCTCCAAAAAAATGGCAGATGGACGTGAACCTAATATGTGTTTAAAGAAAATATGCTGCATTTATTTTAAATTGTATCTCTTTCATCAGCATAATGCTTTATGTTTTGTCTTAAAGTTAAAATAAGTGTCATAATTTGTTGTAAACATAAAACTTAGATCTTTTTCTACGTCTGACAGAATTTATAATCTGTTCAGAAATAAATGATCTTGCTTTAGAACATAGACTATCAACAACTATTAGATTATACTTAATACATTTATAATTTCCTGAATCTTGGATATCCCTAACATTAGAAATATATATGCTTTATGGATGGTACAGGGGATTTAGACTGGGTATTGAAACATTGTACAGAGAATACCTATTGTTTCCATTGAATGATGTATGCCCCAGGGAGGTGAACTTGTTGACCCACTGCTCTTCTGTAGTAATAGATTTGCACTGATTCAAGCATAGTCTCTCACTTGATCCTGTTTTCAGTTCTCATGTGTGATGGCTGGCTGGCTGGCCAAATTACACCTCTGGTTTGTAGCCGTGGAAGGCAGTGTAACTTGCTGGCTCATACTACTTCACCTTTACAACACTGGCTTGATTAATGTTATGCTGTCGCTACCTGAATTAACTCATTGTGGATAAATTGTTTATATCATATGAACATATTCATTTTTGTTCTTCATGGGAAATTTTTGTCCTCATATAAGATTTCATGAAAGGATATATTAGTTCAGGTTAATTGGAAAAATCAGCATTTTAACACCACCTGTCTCTCCAGTCAGATACTTTGTAAGTGATTTCTGCAAAAGGAGAACATATAAATATGATTGGACCTATGATTCCTAATCTGATGTTAATTTGTTTACTTTTATACTTTTTCCAGGAAAAAGCAGCCATGTTACATAGCTCTAAAAAGATTAAGTAAGGAGTTCAGGTGGAATGTGTGCATGTGTAGGTTTTTATGATATTTGAGTAATCTGTACAAACACACTATAGAGTAAGAGCATTTTGTTGAAGTAGGAAGACCTCTCAAAAAGTAAGCCATGCAATGGAGTCCTTAAAGATCATGGGTGATTTTGATGGAAGCTACTGCCATACTCCCTTGATACAAATGTGACAGGCAGGCTGACATTTTCCTTGGTGAAAAGTAGTTCACAGCAGATTCTGATGCTCACTTCTTGCAGCTTCATGGACTTACTTGAGAGGGCTTGGTTATTCAGAGTAAAATATGTGCATGATTTCATATAATCAAGGTTAATTTTTATCAAGGGTCACTATGTTTTTGCTATGGTCTGACAAACATGACCTACATTAAAATAGCCCTGTGGGTCTGTCTGGTGTATTTTTGCTTGATGTCTGGATGGTTTACTTCAGATGCTTGTCAGTTTCATTATATATTATCATTTGGGGCCCTTGCTGGATTTTCAGGTGTACAATAAAACCAGGGCCCTTTGCTATTAGATTTTCATGAGGGAGCTTCTGTTTTATGATGTGAAAACACTTTTTAATCTTGAAGGATGAGTAATTTGGGGGACATGTTCCATTTGGCTTTGTGTCATAGTCAGTTGGTAGACTATTTTGAAATAGAATAGACTTTAGGTCTACAAACAAGATTCCAGGTTTGGTTCAGGTAATTAAGATTTTAGTTAGTACTTGGGAAAATATTTTGGTGTTTTTCAGTTCAAATGCATTATTCTTGCTTGCGCAAAATCCAGATGAGTAGTTTATTTCACAACATATCAGCTAAGTAAGAATTATAAGAGAATTTTATGAATGTTTCCTGCCTTTACTGATACAAAAGGAATGGTAGGTAGTGTTCTTTAAAAGTTTAATTTAGAGCATTTTGGTAATGCAAAAACAGAACTTAGTGGGGGTTAAAACTGGGTATTTGGTTTTGTAGTTTTGAAATTATATTTAAGTTTGGCCATATCTATCTTAGTAGTTTAAGGGATAAACAGTTCAAACAGTAAGAAAAAAGCAGTTTGTTTTTTTCAGTTTTCTACTTTAGATATCAGTAAATCATTGCTCTAGCCTTCTTTATCTTTTGTTTGCACAAAAAACCTGTTAGAATTATGTCTAGGGGGACCATCTGCTGTAGTTCCCAGTCTTGTCAGTGTGATAAGGGATAAGCTGTATAAACAGGGGCACCAAAAAAAAAAAAAAAAAAGAGAAAGCAGGCTGCTTTTAGGAAGGGGATAGTAGAATGTGGATTTAATTTTATGATGTGGCCCACAGTCATAGGATTTTGCTTAGTCTATCAGAATTGAGGCTGTAATGTATTTATTTAGAAACCACAGGTCCATGTTATTTGAGTGGTTTGTCTTCACATTAATATTTTATCTTCATTTTTGATGATATGGTTCCTGTTTTGGAGGTCAGGCTTTTAAAGTTCTTTGAACATATTTTCGTATGGCACTTGACATTGCATTATTTCCTAGAGTGTTGAGTTGTTGGATTTTTCTGTAAGTTGAATCCTCAGAATCACCCTTTTCCCTTTTCATTTGCAGTGAGGTCATGGTGCTTCATAAAGAACAAGCCAGTAATTGCCATGGCAACACACTCTATCAAGACATCACAAGTCTGTCTTGTCCCTTACCTTTAAACTTAAAAACTGTAAGAAGGAGGTGCCTAAGTGGCGGCTTTGTTCTTAACAGCATATTGGATGACTGTAGGATTGGAGGAGGGAGAGGAAAGTTAAAATGTTTTTCTCTCAAGTACCATAAATTCACTTACCTTCATACAGACACATGTATATGTATATGTAGTATGATTTATTTCATATTGAGGTTTTTTTTTTTTTTTTTAATGTTTGGGAAAAAGAAAATTCCAAAAACACTGATTTGAAGACTGGTTATTTAATATGTACGAGAGCAGTAAAAAAAATAATAAGTAACTGAGTTCTGTTAAACATGTAAACTATCACTAGTTACTCCAGTCATGAAAAGGCTGCCTTTACTTAAAGGCTCTAGCGCGTTCCCATCAGTTATTTTGGCTTAAGGCTGTATTATTTCAACATGATAGTGGCACCTTGAACTTAAGTAAGTTCCAGAATTTCATACCCTTTGATATCAGTAATTATAGAGTACATTAAAATTAATTTTTCATAATTATAAATTTTGTCTAAATATATTTGATTTCTTTTCCTTATGTATTTTGCAAAATTTCCAAGGTTTACTGGTCTGACCTACAAATCTGGCATTTCCCATGCTCCCTGTTTCATACTGTGTGTGTGTTGTTGCCAGTTCTTGTTGTAGTCCCTTCTTTGTCCTCCAGAAGTCAGCTCACCTGCTCGACTCCTAGTTGATTGCAGGTGCTTTGACCCAGGAGCTCTCTCTTCTCTGTATGTAGGGGTCATAGAACAAATGTTCAATCAAGGTTGAGAGAATAGTGATCAGAATGAATACATAGAGTTGGTTGTTTGGGGTAAATGTTTTTTCCTATTACAAAGGTACATATTCTAATATATGTATTTTTTGTTTGCGTCTGTAGAAAATGAAGTTACAGTATGTTTTTCATACCTGTTTTGTATCCTTTAAATTTTATAGTACATTTGATGTGTTAGGTCCACTCCCTTATACCTGTCTCAGCCTTTCGTATCAGTCATCACTGGAGAATCCCTAAGTCTGCCCTTTTCCCCAGTACCTTCATTTCTGACAAGCTAACCCTCGCAAACCTATGCTGTGTGTTGTAGCTGCTGCTGGTCGTGAAGGTTTTTGAAGTCTCTAGGTGCGAGTTGGTGGACTGCGTTAAAAATTTTTAGTAGGAAATACTTGACAGAGAAAAGGACTAAAATATGAAAATATGGGACAGTTACATACTCTATCCAGATTTAGGAATAAAACATTACTTATAACATCTGAAGCAACCTTATATATGGAGTGGGGATTAGGTGGTAGTACACTTTTCATTTTCCCTTTCTGCTTATTTGTTCCAGAAAAGCTTCAGCCTTCAAAGGAAATCTTCCTTTCTGCTGTGCTTTCATAGAGTACTACCCAGGCCTGTGTGTATATTGAACCTGCCAATGTGTTATAACCATCTGTTCAAATGTCTGTCAACTCTACCAGGCTTCACTTCATCTTTGTGTTCCCAGCATCGTACACAATGGCTGGAATGGAATAGGTGCTCAGTAAGTGCTTGTTGCCTGAATGAGCAAATGAGTGAATAGGTACAGTTCTTTTCTAACAAACATCCTATCAGTGTAGGACCTGTTTAGCAAAACTTTCCTTGTCTAGTCCATAGTTCTAGGGCCTTTCCACTCTGATTTGAACAAATTAAATTAAACATAAAATCCTGTAGAACAGATGCATTTACAAGTCTCTGCTCACACAGCTGCTGGTCTATTTAATAAAAACATTGCTATTTTGATCGAGTGTTCAGTCTTATTGTTAACTCTTACTAGTATTGTGGTGTAAGCACAGACAGCGAATTCTCTGAAATGAGTGGAAAAATCAGCCAGTGACCACAACTAAGACAGATAATAGTAGATGGAGAAGATGGATATAAATAGGGTGCATAGGGAAAAGGTTTTATTCTTAGGTGTAGTTGTAATGAAAAGAATAAGTACATTTATTTGTCTTCCCTGGACCATAACTCGTATGTCTTTGAGCCTTTATTTCTTAAGTTAATTACCTTAGTCTCCCCTCTTTGATGACTTATGTATAATATTCCTACTCTAGATTACAAAGCATGTATACAGGTGCATTTGCTTTTTAAATTAAAAAAAAAAAAAACCCTCAGGTATGATTGCTATCCAATAACATGTACAGGTCTTAAGTGTTCAAGTCAGTAAGTTCTTTTTCCATTTTATGCACTCATGTACCACCACCTAAAGAAGATAGTGAATATTTTCATTCTTCTAGAAACTTTTGTTGTGCCTTTTTTAATAAACCTCCTTTCCCCCAGTCCTCTGCAGCAGCTACTCTGATTTGTTCCTGTTTATTCATGGGAATCATACAAATAGAATCATATATGGCCTTTTATGTCTGGCTTCTTTCATTCAAAATAATGTCTTTTGAGATTCATTCAAGTTGTTACATGTATAAATTCTATTTTATTCTAACAAAAAATCTGTAACTAGCAACCAAATATAAATTTATTTTTACCTTAAGGCTGTGAGATTGAGAAATGGTATTTTAGGAGTATTGTTAATAGAGTTAATGACAACTCCTCACATTTGTACAGTGCTAGCCCTATGATAAGTGTTTTACCTTATCTTACTGTGTTCTACTTGCTTAGTTCTCATTGGTAGACCTATTGGTGAAAGTCTTCACATCTGATGAAGGAAGATGTTTGCCGAAAAGAACTATATTGTATTCTAAAATTGTGATGTTTTCTTCAGGTCTGCGGTGGATTTTTAAAGAAGATTTTATTTAGTTATTTTTAGAGAGGAGGGAAGGAGGGAGAAAGAGAGGGAGAGAAACATCAATGTCCCTTGGGAGTCCCCAACCAGGGATCCAGCCTGCAAACCAGGTATGTGCCTTGAGTGGGAATCAACCATTGACCCTTTGGTTTGCAGGCCAGCGCTCAATCCACTGAGCCCAGGGCTATGATGGATTTTGATAAGCTAAAATATGAATCAAGAGGAAAAGTGTAAAAGGGCAATAGAAGAGAGACATTGGGTGGGAAACTAAGCAGTGCAGTGGGCCACTTTAGGCTCCCTTCACACTGGCTGCAGCCAAATAGCGTTTGTACAAGTATATGTGAATTGTTGTGTTAAAGCCTTTCAATATACTTATAATAATGCAGTGCCCATCTTTTTGTTGAGAATTGTATCAGTTCAGCTTGAACTTTTATGTGTAGATTTTGTGTTGCTTGCACTTAAATAATACCTACTGTGTGCCAGACACTGTCCTAACTGCTTTATCTATATTCCCAGAAATCTGCAGTGAGAGGTTGAAGGACTGCACCAAAGGCACATAGGTAGTATGCGGTGGGGTAGAGCTGGGCTTCTTATCCAGGCTGGCTGGTTTCAGAGCCTATACTTTTAAACCACTGCACTGTTTGGCACAGTCCCCGTTCCTAAACATGATGTTTGCTTTGCCTTGATTCTGGTGGTGATGCTGGGTGAGTATTGGGAGGGTCAATAAGGATTGTCAACCTCCAAACAGATGTAATGATGGGGACTTACTTTTACTATTTGTATAATTCACAAAATAGATCTTAAAATTTTAGGTTTCTTTTTGTTTTTGGTGCAAGGGAGTATATTGAGGAATAGTGATTTGAAATCTGTGTTGATAATGGAGTGAATACTTGACGCTTCAACAGAGCTAATGTCCTGACCAACATTGTGCGTTTGTGCTGTATGTGTAGTGAATTGATGCTTCTTGGCTAGTTGTGTGTAGACCCTGGGGGTGAGAGAGTCACTAAATTTATTGCAGGTAAAGCCTCTGAATGTATGTATGTATTTTCTTTAGTCATTGGCATTAAAAGTATTGTATCACCATGTGGGGTCCTTGTACTCAAAAAGATTGGCCATGCCTGCACTATGTCCTTGACTTTGAAATTTAGCATTTTGGATATCAATTATTTTCAAACATCTAGAAGGTCCATGACTTTTAGTAGATAGTTATAAGTTTCATAGTTTCATAGAGTTGTGGGGTTATGAGAATTAAAAATAATATATGTAGGAATTAACTGTTGGAAGGCTAGAGTACAGATGGTAGTCATTTGGTTAGTGTGTGAACCTAGCAGAATTCTCACCTATTTTATTTTGGATACTCATGAATTTGAGAAGGTCTCAGAATGTGTCCATTTACCATGTCAAGGGGTCACTGTTTCTACCCCTTGTCCGTGTGAGCCTGTAAGTTTACTCCCTGGATTCAGGCCTTCCGTGTCACTTCTGCCCCTTCGTCCTTTATGGAGTAGTTACTTTTTACTGTCCTTTAAGATGAAGTTCTTTTATTTCTTATTATCTAACTCCCTCTTTATGTTATACCATATGCTGTTTATGGCTGCCACCTTTCTTAGCAATGGGTGAAAGCATTCTGGACAGTATTTTATCTTTTTATTGCTGGGCCACTGTATCTCTCTCCTCAACTCTTTCTTAGGTGAGTTTCATTGACACTTTTTGTGCCTTTACTTTTTTCATTTTAAAATACATCGCTAATTTTTCCAAGAGGAGTCCAGATGGTTTTGCAGCTCAGTCTCCAGAGCCTCAGTCACCCCTTGGTGCAATAGGTCATCTTGCTTCCTACTAACTTGAAACTGTGGATACTGCGAAAACTTTGAAGGTTGTTATAATACACACTTTTAAAAGTCAGACTTCCATTTTATTGTACTATACTATAATTAAAAAATGTTATACACATTTATATTTTAATAAAGATGAACTATACCTTCTCTTTGGTGAAAGTTATACAGGTAACCCCTGTACAACATGGCACTTCTATAATATGGTTTCACTCTGCATGGTATGAGAGTTGGGGAAACCCTTGTATCATGGCATCCTAGAACATGGTTTCACTCTAACACAGTTTGAGAATTGGAGAAATCCCCAAACAACACAGAGCATAATAAGAGCTTTTAAGAGCAAAAATTATCTCATTCGAAATTAGGGAAATCCCTTAACAACATGTAATGTAATAAGAGCTTTTAAGAGCAAAAGATGCCTCATTTGAAATTTTTCATACACTGAACGAAGCACAAAGTTTAAGAAAGAATTTCACAAGTGCTTAAGACCACATAAAGAAGTTTGTAAAGATCTCTCAGCTAAAAGCAAGCAATCTAAAATAGGTTTTTTGCAAAAAGTACGGAAGAGAAGTCAAGATAATGCTGAAGAAAGTTCAGAGGATGAGGTATTTTGTCACAAAGAAAATGCCTCCAGTTAATGGTGCTTAGTAGTGATGATGAAAAAACATGATTTAATACATGTTAATGTATTATACTTTTGGTGAAAATTGCTATAATAAAGATATTTCTCATAATTATAAAAATATAATAGGATGTTCTTTTTTATTTTTTGGAACCTAACCCTCTTTTTTATACTAGGTCTTTGTTTCTGATAACACAGATTCGCGTAACAGCATTTTTTAGGGACCTAACAACCGTGTTATATAATTACATGTACATAATTCTTTTGAAGAGAAGCAAAAAATTCTTTTTGAAGAGAAAATTTCAAATGAGGCATCTTCTATATAGTAACTCACAAGATATGTTGACTGTATTTAGATTTTTAAGAAGCTTTTAAAATCTAATTTAATTTTTTAGTAAGAAGCCTTCTAATTCTCTGGATCTCATAGGGAAACATTTTCATGGGGTTTACTTAGTGTGTGCTTACTATAAAGAAGGTCCTCAGCCGCACAGCTGCGGGAGACACAGAGCCACTTCATCCTGAAAAAGTGTTCATCTTTGAAGACTTGAAAGGTGTGAAGCTGATGTTCGTGCAAACCTGTTACTGCTTTTGTTAGAGTTTAGGTAAATATTTGAAGAAAATTTTTATGTACTGTTTTAAACTCTTAATTTATCACAGGTTTCACTCACCTTCATTTTTAATGCTGTTCCTTGTGAAATGTAGGTATTAAAGAGATCCAAACAGTGTGACAGTCAATAGGGAAGGCTGCTCTAGAGCTTCAGAGCTGAGCAGTGCGAAATTTACAGCCTATACAATGTGCCTGTAGTAATTGTCAAAGTAGAACCTCCAGTTTTGGGATTATTTTACTTATCTGTGATTTATAATAAATATTTTGAAATTGCAGGTTTTGCCTTTTGCAATGAAATATAAGTCATTAAATAATGTCACAGCCTTTAACACCCTAGCTTTTGGCCTAGCAATTTATGGTAAAATCTAAAATGTACTTAGCTAATACTATGTGCTAGGCATTTTTCTGAGCATTGTACATATATTAACTTCATGTTAAGGATTAAGCATATTTTAAAAAAATGCATGCTAAATCTTTTTGAAAAATACAACAAAGCTGATTTGTGGACCTTGGGTTTGGAAATCCACACAACTTCCCCCTGACAAAACAGATACATAAATACAGATATATAAATGTATTTTGAAAAGTACACATAATAGCAAATTAATACTTGCTTTTTGCAGAGGAAGTATTTTCTTCATGTAGTTAATCCATAAAATACTCTGTTTCTTCACAAGGCATTTTTCAGAGACATGTTCATATATTTATGAATTTTACATCTTGATTAACTATTTCATGTAATTATGAGATACAGTATTGTATGCTGAAGGAAATTATTTTAAAACTGAAAAGATTTGGTTCTTTATGTTTTTTCTTTTTCTTTTTTTAATTATTATTTTTTAAGATTTTATTTATTATTTTTAGAGAGAGAGGGTTAGGAAGTGAGAAAGAGAGGGAGAGAGACATCCATGTATGGTTGCCTTTCACCTGCCTTCAGCTGGGGGCCTGACTGGAGACCTGGCTTGCAACCTGGTTATGTATCCTTTCTGGGAATTGAATCAGCAACACTTGGGTTTGCAGGCCAGTGCTCAATCTACCGAGCCACACCAGCCAGGGCCCTTGGCTTTTCATTAACCAGTTTTATTGAAACCCTTCAAGGGCATTTTCAAAAGAAGGGGTTTTCTCCCTCTCTAGCATCACTTTTTGAGTTGAGTGACAGTTTTCTAGACTTCACTTCTGTGACTTGTTTGAAATCTAATGTATTTGAATTTATGATGTGGTCCCTGGAAGTTTTTTTTGATTTCTGATGGCTCTTCTCATAATTAAAGAGCAGTTGGTTATGTCTTTTCCTCCTGTAGAAGCATACATGTTAATCTCTTCAGTGTAACCACTTATTATAATGTTTTTAAAAATAAGCATTGTAAAGCATTGTAAAGCATTGTTTACAATGAAGTCCAACACTGCCAGTGCCTGGTTATATCCCTGAGAGTTACATCAGGGTTAAATCTCATTGCAGCCCTTTTTGCTGATTCAGGTGACTTCTCTGGGCTTCCAGAGATCCTGTTGCACAGGGGCTCTGCTCCAAGTGATGCTCTGTTATTCACGAAAAAGGAAATGTAGAAAGGAAGAGCACCTGGTAATAAAGACTTCATTGGGAATACAAAACAATTCCCTCTTTTCTAAGGGATAATTTTTTGGGGAAAATGAACTGTGCCTTATATTGGGCATTTGCTTAGTAGCCAGCTGACACTTCTTGGAAAGAGTAGATAGGTTGTATTATAGCCCAGTCTTTATTTGCTGTGCTGTTGCCATTGCACACTGCGTTTCCTTGCCATCAACATGAACTTATCTCTTATTTTTAAAATCTGTTTCTTCATTCTCACATTTCTCTATTTCGTATTCCTTTGTTAGATTTTTCCCTCCTTTAGTCAGGTGAACATTTATCACAATTGATGTATTCAATATCCTAAATATCTATAATTTTTATTTTGGTTGTAAGAGTGCTGTTCTGATGGTTAGGATTTCACTAAATTGACCCCCAGTACATATTGGTGTATTTCTGGAATTAATGTTCTATGCTCTTTGCTTGTAGATTAGAACTTTAATATTTGAAATCAAACCTATGCAATGTGGAGAGACAAAATACACTCAAATATTTGCACAGTAATCTAAAGAACAAAACATTCGGTTGGGGAGGTGGATGGTAGAATGTTTCTAGGATCAACACTTGACTTGAATGCTCTGGGAAAACAATATTTTTTCAAAATAGATGGCAGGTGGCAGAGTTGAAAAACAGGTTTTTATAATGGAAATGGTCAGAGCCTTAGCTATAGTGGTGTGAATGGTATTATCATATAACAGATGTATTGCCTTATCTTATCTAATCAGACATTTTTGTTAGTAAACCCCCCTCCCCTAATTTAGTTTCAGCTTGCTTGTTGCAGAGAATGATTCCTCTCAACAATTTTAGCTCCTCACAATATTTTTGAGAAAGGACATATTTTATCTTTGTCGAGTTGTAACAGATTTAATAAGCCTGGCTTTATTTTATTAAAAATACTACTTTAAGCTAGTAAAGTAAGTATAAGAAACAGCTCAGATGTATTTCAGATTAGAGGATATGACTTTGCCTCCTTAATGAACATCAGTGTTCTGTGGATTGCCTTTTTTTTTTTAAACCTAATGTTACTGCTTACATTTCACATTTGATTTTTTTTTCAATATTCTTACTCTCAAAACAGGCTCAGGAAATTGAATTACAATTTTTTAAAAAAGATTTTATTCATTATTTTCAGAGAGAAGGTCAGGGAGGGAGGAACAAAGGGAGAGAAGCATCCATGTATGGTTAGTTGCCTTTCACCTGCCTCCAGCTACAGACCTGGCTGGAGACCTGGCTTTCAACCTGGGTATATGCACTGGCTGGGAATCGAACCAGTGACCTTTGCATTTGCAGGCTGGCGCCAGTACACTGAGCCATACTGGCCAGGGCTGAATTACATTTCATATATTTAGTTTCTAAGACTCATTCTTACTTGTATAGTTTCTAAAGGCTTTTTCTAAATAGTGGCCTGTAATGTCTAAGTCTGGAAGGTTAGGAGGGAAATTCCACACAGGACTGGGATTTGCTCAAGGGGATGCGGGGAGGTATTCAGTTATATTTTAAGAAAGAGTGGAATGATTTGTTCTGTTCTGAGTAAACAGACCAGGGTCCAATGTGGAGGGGCAGTGTCAGTCAAAAAAAGTGGATAGTTACCATTTGGGGATATTAATCCAACAGGAAGAAAGGACTTTACATGAAGGTTGGAGAGGGACACAAACCTCCCATCCCCATTGAGAGCAGTAGTATCATGTAGGGAGGGACTGTGGAGTGGCCTGTGGTTGGTGATAGCTGTGACACCTTTTCTCCTGTGAAATGTTGAGTGTTCACAATACAGAACTGAGTGCTGAGTCCTGCATAAGTTACGGCTGGAGCTGAGGTCCCTTGGTGGTTAGGTGGTTCTAAGAATGTATTTGTTCAGTGAAACTCTTGACTAATTTAATGTGTGCCAGTTTGCTCATATGAAGAATATAAAGATGACTGAAAGCTGTTAATTTAGTGAAACATATAGCTATTCAGAACCATCAGGATAACATCCACACATCCCTAACTCCAAATCTACCTGCCTGCATGAATATTGCCTCCTGCACAAGTTCAGGGACCCCTCTGTTGCACTCAGTGAATGGTGTGTGATCCCATTTGAAGTCACCTCTATCACTGGTGCTTTTTTAACCCTCTTACCTGCTCCAGGACATTGCTCTTGTAGTTTTTTACTTTCTCTGTTGGATTATTTCCCCTCTTTACTGGATCATTCCTATCATCAAACATTCTGCGATCTATTCTATTGTAAAATAAGCTCCTTCCTTGACACCACATTTCTCCAGCTATTCCATTTCTTTCTTCTTTTGTAGCAAAATTCCTTCTAAGCAGTTGCTTATACCTGCTGCTTCCCCTCCTGTTTCCAGTTTTCTCCAATTAAGCACCTTTACTTAAAATGCTCTTGTTCACCTGGCTGGTGTCACAGTGGACAAGGCGCCGGCCTGCGAACCCAAAGGTTGCTGGTTCAATTCCCAGCCAGGACACAGAAGAACCAGATCTCCAGCCAGGTGTCCAGCCAGGCCTGTAGCTGGAGGCAGGTGAAAAGCAACCATACATTAATGTTTCTCTCCCTCTCTGCCTCTCTCTGGAAATAATAAAGAAAAATATTTAAAAGGTTAAAAAAAATGGTCTTGTCAAATTCACCAGTGATCTCTCTATGGCCAAATGCAACAGTTACTTCTGACACCTTATTGTTTTTATCTGTTAGCATTTGTTATAGCTTATCATTCTTATTTTCTTGCAATACTTTGACTGGGATTCCTGTATATTACTCCTCTTGGTTATTGTTCTCTTTCCATTTCTCTTGACCATTCCTTCAATCATCTTTGCTGGTTCCTCCTCATTAAGTGCTCCCAAGGCACTTCTTTGTTTTCCTTCTTCCATCTATATTCACTCATTTGGAATTTTGTGGAGCATCACAGTTTTTAAGTACTCTTTGTATGTTGACCCTTTCCAAATATACGTATGTTTCCAAATCTACTTTCTTCTGTGAGCCCTAGCCTTTCTGCCCATAAATAATCTGAATTTAGATATTTAATAGGCATGTCTATTTAACATGATTAAAATGCTTAGTTTTCTGATGTTTCTCTTCCTCTCTGCTTCTCTCCTTTCCTCTCTCTCTGGACATAATAAATAAAATTGTTGAAAAAAAAATGTTTAGTTTTCTGATCAATCACCATAGTCTTTCTATCTCAGTCAAAGGAATATGCTTCTTTTTTAATTGTTTGGGCCAAAATTTTGGAATCAAGGGTAACTATTTTTGTTTTCACATTCCATTTTGAGTCTATTTGGAAATTCTGTTGGCTCTACCTTTAAAGTATATCCAGAGTCCTACCATTTTTTATCATTTCTACTTAGGCATTCACTTTAGTCTAAGCCAACATCATTTTCTTGCTTAGATTATAATAGGTACCTGATTTATCTCTCTGCTTTTCCCCAGCCCCAGTCTGTTTTACACATAGCAGTCAGAGGTTTTTTGAATACTTAAGCCACATTATTTCACACTTGTGCTTAGATTTCACAATGCTGTCCAATAGAACATTTTGCAATGATGGAAATGCTCTGTTTTGCACTGTGTAATATGATAGCCATTGGCCATACATGGCTGTTAAACACTTAAAATCTGGTTAATGCAACCAAGGAACTGAATTTTATTTATTTTTAATTTATATGTAAATAGCCACATGAATGAAAAGCAAAGTTTTTATCTTGACTTGTGAGGGTTCTTTGAACTGAACCCTTCTTACCTCTCTGACTTCCTCTACTTCTACCATTGTCACCCAAATGTTCTTGCTGTTCTTGGAAAAAACCAAGCGTGTATTCACACTTGCTATTCTCTCTGCCAGGAATGTTCTAGGTATCCACTGGTGATCCCTCGTTATAGGTCTTGATGCACATATTACCTTGTCAGACAGTCCTTCTGTAATCACTCTATAAAACGCCGTATTTCCTTCACTCTCTGTCTCTAACCTTCTTTATTTTCTTTGAGTAAGATGACCACCAATGTATTTATTTGTTCATGATCTGTTTCTTCGCCTCTTGAATGTAAGTTCTCCAAGAGCATGTGCCTCCTGTGGTGATACTGTTTTATCACTCATAGCCTAGAGCAGTTGCCAGTCTATAGCAGGTACTCAGTAAATATTTAGTTAATGAATAGTAACTGGAGTCAGGGTGATAAACCCTATTGGCTTATGAATGAAGGCTACAGAGCAATTTAGTAATGACTTCTGCCCCAGGATGTGGGAAGGTTACACAGAGAAGATGAAGTTTGAATTTGGCCTCAAAGAATAAAGATAAATTTGTTTAATTTTAGTAAAGAGGTTAAAATTATGATCTAATTTATCTTTTAGTTTTATCTTGTTTTAAATAGTTGTGACTTTTAGGTTACACAGATGAGTATACGAGTTCTTTATGTGGTGGGCGCCACGCTTAGCCTAGGTGATACAAAGATGCGTAAGGTTTATGAGATGCCCTCCCACTTCTGTCAGAGAACTCCATGCATATGATCGTATTGTCCTGTCTACTGATTGAAGATAAAGTAGTGAAAAGTTTTAATTTCAGCTTTATTTCTCTTGCATTTTAAATGGTATATTTAATTATTTAATAATTAAGAGATTGGTAATATAAAATACAATACTAAGAGAAATGCTGTCTTTGCTTCCATCAGCACCTGTGTGACCATACTTCCTTAGCAATTTGTGTTTTCCAAGCCTTTGTTGACAGGGATTGGAATTTTTCCCCACTTACTTTGTTTTCTCATTATGAGATGGGAGTTTTACACGAAGCTGAGACAATAAAATCCATTAATTTTCTACAACCTTTGAAAAATTATAAATCTGATGTGTTGAGATGTTCATTTCAGAAAAGAAGTATTGGACCCTGGCTGGTGGTGGCAGGCACAGTGGATAAGGTGCTGGCCTGTGAACCCGAAGGACGCTGGTTTGATTCCCAGGCAGGGCACATAACTAGGTTGCAAGCCAGGTCTCCAGCCAGCTGGAGGCAGGTGAAAAGCAACTATTCATTGATGTTTCTCTCCCTCTCTGCATCTCTCCCTTCCTCTCTCTCTGAAAATAATAAATAAAATCTTTAAAAAAGTATTAACTAGGTTTATAGGATAATCTTGGACTGCTACAGTATAGATATTGTATGAATATTTGATGAATTCAATACTTGTTAAAGTCTAGTAGAAATAATTTGAGTCTGTACCTTAGTTCCTTTTCATAGCATTTTGTGGTTCATTTAGGTATTCTGGTTGATGAATGGGCTATTCAAAAATCCTCTTTTCTACAATCCCCAGAGTATATTCTTAAGAGCTTTCTTCTACTTCCCCCCCCCTCACCGAGGAAAAATCATCTTTCCTTGTAGCTGCCTATGTTACTTCTGTTTCTTTGAGCCCACCTTTGAATTTAGAACTTGTAAAATTATAAAGATTTGTTAATGTTTGATCTCTGTGTCCATGAACAGCTTTAAAAATCTTCTTTAATCTCTGAGATGAGGCAGTCAAGAATAAGGCATCTTCGATTACAGAATCCCTTTGAAGTTTTCTTTCCATTTCAGTTTTTTTTTTTTTTTCCTCTAACACTCCTACTTTCAGTGGCTGTGAGGTAGGTTTTTATTTTGAAAAATTTCCCCCTTTTGCTTAGGCTTCCTTGGCAGTCTTTCAAAAGTTTGGAGGCAGAATTAGTAAAATTATACTTTGATTGAACTTTGTTTATTGTTTTCAAACTGCTTCTCTACTCTAAAGTAGGTGCTTGGGATAGGAAGAGATCTTTTAAAGTATGTATTTTCATTTATTTTACCTTTTATTGCTACTTTTGCTGTAGATATCATGGTCCTAAGAATAAGTGGTTATTTTCCATGTCTAGACTGGAAAGCTCAAGTTAATCAAGATGTCTTGAATCTATTATCTATTTTTGTTTTGTAGGATTCATACTTGTCTGATTTTATGGTATAAAAAATTTGAAGTCTTAATAATGTGGGGTTTTCTTTTGTGGTTTGATATGAACCAAATCCTTGGTTCAGGCAATAATATTTTAAAATCTCATTACAAAAAGGTATCTTTTTATTTTCATTCAGGTAGCCCTGTGTGAAACTACTGGTGGTCTTTTTGTCTCTATGAATGTCTATTCTTCTACACTGAGAAAGTTGTTTTGTGGTTTGTGATCATATTCATATATTATGAATGTTCAAGCTATATAGCATTAAACAGCCATTGGAATAGTTATATCATGAGATCACATGTTTATGTTAGACTTTTAATTCAGTGATGAAGGTTTGCTTCTGTTTTCTCTTTATTCACATACTATCTTAAGTAGTAGTTTCAGATTGCTTCCTATTTGATTTTAGATGTAATGGATATCTTACTGAAAGCCAGTGAAATTGAAGGCTTAACTTTTTAATAGAGTTTTTGTTTCTTTAATTTTGTAATTAATAATGATTGTTTCTCAAGTTTCTTTTGGTGGTTATTCTCATGGAACATTCCAGGAATCTTATAGTGCTTCCTGTTTGATTAGAAAATTATCACTTGCCTCTCAGTTACTTAGGAAAACGGTGGGCCTCCTAATTCACAGTAATGAGATTGGAGTTCAGAAAAAAGAAAAATACCATGAAAAATACTTTCTTAATTATTTCATTAGATATTTTTTTCTCTTATTTGGGTGAAATATTAAGAATGCAGTCCTCTGACTGTAGAATTGCAGTACTTTATTTGAGACTTTAGAGAGGTGGTATAGAAAAGAGAGTAGGGAAGAATGTGTGATGGTACGAGGCTCTGTAAGTCCAAGAACCACTTCCTATCTTGCTGTGTGACCTTATGTTGCTTAACTTCTGTGTCCCCAGTTTCCCCACCTGTAAAATAGGGTAATGGTACCCATGACATATGTTTGTTATGAGTAATAAATGAAGTTAAAATATTTAAGACATTTAGAAGTTTTTCTGCTCCCTTTACTTTGAGTCTGCATTGTCATCTTTAAATTGAAGATTACATTATGTTGTACCTAATGAAGCTGAAGTGGGGTTTGGAGATGGGAAATGTCAATGACCTGACATGGGCAAAGTAGGGCACCATAATTTTTTTCAAGTTAGTTGCAGTTTTTATATTTTTTTCTTCTTGAATACCCTGTGATACCTATACTTTTTCCTTAATTTATTATAACATTTAACTATATAAAGCTAAATGGGTATCTAAAGAGCCTCTAAAAGGAGGAACTCTTTTGGAATTCAGAGCTTTAGACATGATTGAAATAAATGTCTCATAATTGCAGGCTGTGAGATAAATGTGTTGGGGATCATTAAGGTTCCACCGCTGAGTTTTAAAAATAGATATGAGGGTTAAGCCAACATTTTCTCCCTCTTATTGTTCCCTCCTCTCTGTTCATTAATATCTGTTATGAATTGTTATAGTGACTGAGTTATGGTGAGGACATAGCAGTGCAGTCCTTTCATTTCAGAGTGATAGTGTGGGGGCCACAAGAAACTGCAAAGGCATAAATAATTAAAAGAGTTCCAGAGGCACTGTAAGAAAGATGAAGTTACATTTCCTTAAATTCTTCTATTTGTGATGATAATAGCTATAAAAAGCATTGGAATTCTTTGGAATCTAGGACAGGCTGTGGTATGGGCTAGTTTTGTGTCAGAATTTGCTTTTGCTAATTTCCCATACTGATTTTCTTTTTCCCAGAAGGCAAAATTGTTTTTAAACGGAAACCTCAGCTTCTGAGCCTAATATTGATTTTGAGGTCTGCATAGTAAGATTGAAAAATAGGTTACAGCCATTTTGCAAGAGAATACATCTGAACCTTTACATTTAGTATGGCATGTGCTACATGTCTGATACAGCTTGCTAAAGCAAGTCATTAATGACTTGACCTCCTGTTGTGAGCATAGACACATGTTTTAAATTCATAAATGTAGGCTACTGAAAAATGTTTGTTGTATTCATTAAAACATATATATGAAATGATCAAATTAAAAATTTCAAGTAGATACTTTAATCAACCCTTAATAGTTAGTTAGTTTGTTAGCATTGAGAATAAAGATAATTAAAATATATTTACTACCTGCTATAAGATTTCTGCCTCAGGAAGATGAAAGGGAACATTTATTTTTCTTATACTTAAATATTGGCATTTCTACTTTTATTTCTGGGAATTTTGTATATATCAAAAGAACTTAGTGAGTTTTTAAAAACATTATGAAACTGTAATTATAAAATATCTTTAATGCTTTTTAGTCTACCTAAATTTACTGCCTCTTGAAATGTTAAAGTCCCATCTTTAATTTCTGCAGTTAATAAAATGTTTACTGCAACTGTGGCGCATTGCCACATTGTTTTATTTACATTTTTATTTATTTGATTTTTAAAATGGGTTGTATCTTTACATGGTTTAAAAACCTAATATATAAAAAGAAGTACAGACAAATGATTGTTTCTGAATCCCTTATTTGCTCAGATCTCATAGCCTGTCCTGGTTTAAAAAAAAAAATTAGTTACCTTTGTACCCTCCCATAGTTTATAAAAATGCAAACAAATATAAATCTTTAGTTTTCTTCCCTATATGATATTAAAACAAATAAAAATCCAGAGATAGAAGGTATCATGAATAGTAAATGTTAAGTGTTAGAAAACAACTTGGAAAGAACAAAGTCACGGTATTTTTATAGTTGGAAATGAGTACATTCAGTTATGTACCTTTCCTTTCCCCTATTAGTTAACGTTGAGTGTGCATGTTTATTTCATCTTTAGAATAGAAAGTTCCTGGAGGAGACCTGCCCTTTCTGGAACTGTTTCTGTTTGACCCATCCTATGCAAACTTACTCACTCATGCAAACACTGGGTGCTTTATACAAATATTACCACCTGTATTTTTTATTTGTGTTTCTCAAAGGAGTGTTTGGTAAAATTTGCATAATGACATGGCTTATTTGGCTTTGTGTATTGTTAAGAGTTCAAATGCTGTGGATATGGAAGATTATAGTGTGTACCAAATAAAAAGGTGATGTGACAGGCAATGTTCTCAGGATAACTCTGTCTTAGGTATTTAAGTCTAATTTGCATATTGATTCTAGATCTATGATTATTAACTCTATTTACAGTTGATGAACATTTTGCATAAAATTGGTCTTGATAGCTCAAGTTATGTGTAGTGAGCAAAATGTTAACTCCTTATGTAGCAGTTGCGACTCCAACTGACTGTCATGATGAAGAACTAATCTAAGCACATTTCATATACAGTAATCTTTCCTTGAAATTAGCTGTGTTACCATGTCAGGATGTCAGAACATGTCTGACAGTTTGCCTTTGCGTACTGGGAATGGTGGATAGTATGTTTCAAATCCTGGCAGCCGTGCTGTATCAAATCCTTTTCATATGAATCTCATCCTTGGAAGGGAGATCATTCAGGACAGGGGACTGTGGCTTGTGGTTTGTTTTATAATTTTGAAAGAATTTACACTAATTCACTTTGTGTTGGCTCTTGTGTTATTTCTGGTATTAACTGGCAACTTCCCATTTATCTGGTATTTTTTGTGTGTTGTTTGGAGAAGGTGATTCTTTTTATTAAATATTATGTGGGTGTATGCATATGTGATAGTTTATTGGGGGCAGTGAGCTGATATAACTCACTTTTTCAGATGAAGTTCCCTGCTATTTACAAAGATTATGTCTTAGAGATTGCTTCAAATTTGCAAAGGCAGAGGAAAATAACATCTCTTATTTTATCTTTCCCATCTATGGTTCACATGTATATATAACATAACAGTACTTATACATTTTTGTAACAGTATTTATAAATTATTTCTAGCTAGCAAGTACCCTCAGTGTATTCAAAGTATTCAATTTATAAAATTCACTTTATGTACAATATTAAATTAGGATATATGTTATACTGTATAAAGTGAGACACACCTCTGTGAAACTTGGCATGTTTTTCGTTTCTAAATTTTGTGGTGTGCTGAATGATAAATAGTCATATTCTTAATGAGATTGATACTGGATCCCCTGTGGGAATTGGCAGATTCCCTTAGATAGTATTGGTAAATCTTTAGTCTTTTTCCTGCCTTATTCTCCCATTTGCCCATATTTAGGTCAGATTACTGAGAAAATCAGTGTTATTGATGAATGTTTTGTACATGATTATAAAAGATTCAGTACCTCTGAGAAAGAGCAAACACACAATTAAATGCAAATGGTGGCAACTTGTTTAATTTTGAGTTAATGTAGGTTAATCCAATGTCATTGATCACTTGGGAATAGGACTATTTAGGGTCCATCTAATGAAGATCATAGTGATTCTGTTTCTTCTGGATAAGTTAATATTTGAGGATAACAAGTTTTCATTGTTTTAACAAAGGTGTTTTTTTGGGGGGAGAATGTTGAATGGTGATTAAAATTTTGAGTTTAATGAATAGAAGAAAAAAACAAACTGAGAATTGATTTAAATTTGTCCTTGGAGGAGAGATTGGCATTCTCAAAGCTTTCTCCTCTGCTAGTGAGCTCATAGTTGATAGGGATGAATAAATTGTGATATAAAGAAAAACCTGGGAAGATCTAGCATAGGTATACAGATAACACAAAACTTAAAACTATTTAATGAGGTTATTGCATTATAGAGTTATAATGGAGGAAAAAACTCATGACAGTCTTTAGCTCAATTGTGTCTTTTAATTTTTAAAAAGATTTTATTTATTATTTTGAGAGAGAGGGAAAGGTAGAGAGGGAGAGACATCAATGTGTGGTTGCCTTTCACCCATCTCTAGCTACGGATCTGGCTGGAGACCTGGATTGCCAACCTGGTTGGGAATCAAACCAGTGACCTTTGGGTTCGCAGGCCAGCGCCTTACCCACTGTGCCAGGGCTCAAATGTGTCTTATAACTAAAAAAACTGAGACCCTTAGAGAATGGGGGACTTGTGCCGGGTTACTGAACTAGTGGTAGTCTGGAATCTAGATTTTTAGTTCAGCACCTTTTTGATTACTATTCTTCTTCCATGTTTATTGGTTGTACAGAATTATTACTGGGTTTACTAGATGGTTAGAAATGATTGAGAAAGGAGGTGGGAAGATGATGCAAAAGGTTATTTCCCAGTTCTGCTCAAGACCAGGGCTGCTGATAGTAATAGTAGCTAACGTAAATGGAGGGCTCACTGTGTGACAGGTGCTGTGCCAACAGCTTTTCATGTACTTATGTGTTATCCTCCAAAGAGATTTATGAAGTAGGTAACATTATACTATTTTATGTAGGCAAAACCTGTCTCAAAGAGATGAGGTAATTTGCTCAAGATACCTACCTACTGAGTATGGGAACACATATTTGAGCTATCATATGTCATTCGGCTTCCTGTGGCTGTGGTAGCACATAAGGAAAAGTTTTTGAACAAATCCAAAGCTTCTTTCAGCTCTCACATCCAGTCACCACTGAATTTTAACTTTAGTTTTTTTCTTTTTAATTATAATATATGTTAGTTAATAGGATCTCACTACAACTTCCAGGAGGGTAGACTCCTCCACATGGTAGGGTTTATTTAGGAAGGTCTACCAACCTTAGAAAGGAAGGAATGAGGTTAGCTTGCTAGTGTTTTGTCCTCAGGATTTCAGACTTTTCCTTGCTGGTGAGGGATTTCTTTCTGAAGTGTATTTATTTATTTTAAAGATTTTATTATTTGTAGTGAGTGGGGAAGGGAGAGAGGGAGAGAGGGAGAGAGACATCAGTGTATGGTTGCCTTTCACCTGCCTCCAGCTATGGACCTGGCTGGAGACCTAGCTTGCAACCTGGATGTGTGCTCTGGCTGGGAATCGAACCAGTGACGTTTGGGTTCACAGACTGGGGTCTTATCCACTGTGCTACCAGCCAGGGCTTCTGAAGTGATTTTAAACAATCTTTAAAATCTGAGAGCCTTTTGAGGATTGATGGTAAATAAATAAGTTACCCCCATTTACCTTGGCTCAGAAAGTTGGAATACTTGCTACCTCTTATCTTTTCATTTTTCTTTTTTCTATGATTCCTTAGAGATTACTGATAGATTCAGCAGCTTCACATGCTTATTCTCTCATTACCTTGGGATATGAATGACCTGGGCTGAATTGAGAGCTGTGAGGCACTTCATTCTTCTTACTCATCTTGACCTCTAATTGCTTTTTACCATATTTACTGTGTCCTTTTCTAATCTGAACATCCAGTTTCTCAAAGCAAAAAAGGAAAACTCACTGTTAATCTTTTTTTCTGGGTCACCTTTAGTGGTCCTATGGTACTGATTAAATCTCAGAGGGGTGGAGATTTAGGGAGTGTATCCACTTGTTCCAACTGTGGTCAGAAACAAGGAGGGGATTGTGAGCAAGGGTTGTATTCTATGAATTTTTTCTCCTTCCTTTCTATTTCCTTTTTCTCCCTAGTATTTTCCCCTGGCAAGCACCGGTAAGAGAAGACAAGGAATACCTCAAAAATTTGGGGGCAGATCTGCACTCTCTTTGCAGATAATGATACTTCTTTTGAGAAACAGCTCCTAGCATCTATTGGGCCTTGCAAGAGACTATGTACATAATTATGAGAAACTGGGTGACCATGTGGCCTGAGCTTCCACTTGTGAATTGGGTGTTGTCTGACCCATTTGGCTATAGATTGGGAATGAATGGCAGCAGATAGTATATAGAGTATAAGAGGCCAAACTTAGCCAGATCTGGAAGGTATAGTAAGTTATCTGAGCAAGTAGCTTACATGCTTTTGAAGCCAACCTTCTGTTTCATTGCTTCCTTTCCTTTAATGTATACTTATGGCATACTGGCTGTTCCTTATGATCAGTTGAACAAAGAAGAAAAAACTTGAGCATGGTTTACAAACGAGTCTGCATGATATGCTGGTACCACTCAAAAGCAGACACTGCAGTACTCAAACTGCACTCAAGAAAGACCATCAGTGGCAACGTCAAGGCAGTTCCTACCGTGGGCAGAACTTTGAGCAGTATGTTTTGTTGCCTTCTCTGTTTGGAGTGGGAGATGACCAGAGATGAAGATATACATCAATGAATGGGTAGTTGCTAGTGTTTTATCTGGATGGTCAGGGTTGGAGGGAACAGAATCTGTAGATAAGGAAATTTAGAAAGGAGGTGTGTGATAGACTACCCCAAATATCCACAGACTAAAAAATATTTCATCTCTATGAATGCTCACCAAAGGGCATATGCTGCAAAGGAGACTCTTATTACTGAGGTGGACAAAATAATGTGCTCTGTGGATGTCATTAGCCTCTTTCTCCGGCTACCCTAGAGCTTGCTCAATGGGCACATGAAAAAATGGCCATGTTGGCAGGACTGGAGGTTCATGGTTCAATGGCATGAACTTTCTTTTAATGAGCTGGACCTGGCTGATACTATCACTGAGTGCATAATCTGCCACCAGCGCCGCTCAGCTGTGAGTCCCTGATAGAGCACTGTTCCCCAAGGGAGCCAGCCAGCCTTCTGCTAGTGGCTGATTACATTGGCCTCTTCCATTATGGAGAGGGCAGAGATTCACCTTTACTGGGATAGATGCACATTCCACAAATCAGTCTGTTTGCTCTGCTTATAGTGCTTTGTCACTACCATCATTTGTGAATTCACAGAATACTTTATCCACTGTCATGACATTTTGTATTGTATTGCTTCCAGTTGGAATTCATTCCACAGCAAAGAAGGTATAGAATCGGCCCATTGGAATTAACTAGTCTTGTCACATGTGCTGTTACCTGAAAGCAGCTGGCCTAATTGAAAGGTGGAATGGCTTGCTGAATACTCTATTACAGCACCAGTTGAGGGAGAATACCATGGAATGATGAGGGTCTTATTTTATAGGATGCAGCAGATACTTCACATTAGATGGTGCTGTCTTTCCCATAGTCAGAATTCATGGCTCTGGGAGACAGACATCACAAGTAGCTTTTCTCACTCTTATATCTAATAATTCACTTGGAAGTGAGAGTGCCTTTTCTTACTATATACCTACTAACCCTCTTCCAGAACCTTTGCTACCTATCCTGGGAATACTAAACTCTGCTGGTTTGGAGGTCTTAGTCCCCAATAGAAGAACGTTTGTGATAGGGATCAGCACAACAATGGCTCCATTGAATTGAAAGATGAGGCTGCCACTTGGCTATTTTGGAATCTTTATGCCATTGAACTGACAGGCCAAAAAAGAGGCTGCTTCACTGGCTGGAGTGATTGATCCTGATCACCAAGGGGGAATTGGATTACTGTTATATAATAGAGTCACTAAGATGAAATGGAATCCAGGGGATTTTCTGGGGTACTTCTTAGTACTTCGTTCCCAGTTGTAAAGGTCAATGGATACTACATCGGTCAAAAAATGGGCAAAATGGTTAGACACAGCTCTTTCAAGAATAAGGGTTTGGGTCACTCTGCCAGGCAAAGAACAAGAGCAGCTGAGATAGTTTAATTTTTAGAGTTTCAATATGAGTCTTCTTCAAAAAGTCTTTTAAGTTGTTGCTTAATTTTTTGAACATAATGTAGTTTTAATAACTTTTTAATATTTTTGTCTGCTAATTTTAATATCTGTGCCAGTTTTGACTTACTGACTTTTCTCCTTATTATGAGATTTTATTTCTCTTAGTTTTTGCTGGTAGTTTTTGATGGGATGCTAGATGTAAATTTTACCTGGTCAGATGCTTGGTATTTTTGTATTGTTTTAAATATTCTTGAGTTTTGTTCTGGGATGCAGTTAAATTACTTGGAAGCAGTTTGATCCTTTTGAGCATGATGGAGCCATGCTTAATCAAGGGTTACAACTGAGGCAAGACTCTTCCGTATACTCTCCCCCATGGTCCATGAATCATGAAGTAAGTTTTCCCACTTGACTGGAGAGAGCAGGCATTCCCATTCCTGAGTGATCTCTGGGCATGTTACCTCCCTTCTTTTGAGGGCAATCTTTCCTAAATTTTGGTAACTTCTTCACATGTATGCACTGATAAATACTCAACTGAATATTTGAAGAGTGCCTACTTGCTGTGTAGCTCTCTTCTCTCTGGTACTCTGTGCTGCAAACTCTAGTGAACCCATGTTCCCCAAACTATTAATGTTTGTCTTCTCAGCTCAGACTCCTGTGGATTGCCCTGGAAACTTGGTCAAAGCAGTAAGCTGAGGCTGCTGTATGACCACCTCATTTGTATCCCCTCTCAGGTTATTGTCCTTCATTGTTTGATGTTCAATGTCTTGAAAAGAGTTGTTTTATGCACGTTCACTTTTTTGCTTGTTTCAGATGGGAGCTTTTGGTATAGTGTTTGAGACCACATGTTCATGTAACATTTAATAGGCTAAGCTGAAACAGAAAAACCACATTGATTATTTAGAAAATTAAAAGACAACTTTTCTGTAACTCCTTCTTAATCATGGCAAGATATATTGTTTTTAAGACTCGTCTCTCCAGATTTTTTCTTTATAAATTGTAGAATAGAGAGACAAATCAGTAAGATCAACCTGATTGCCTCTGCAGGTTTGTACACAGGGAAGCTGAATGTGTAAAATTTCAGGAAGGTAATAGAGAAGCATGGGAGTTTATCTCAGCACCAAAGAATCATTTGTAAATAAATGCAGGATTAGAAAAGTGAAGATTGACCAGAGGAGCTTCTAAAGCACAATATTCTTATGGTCTCATCTTATGGATACATTTCTGTGTAGTATGTTGATGTAATAAGACCTGCTTAGTCTGTGTTAGAAAATGTATTAGGCTATACTTAAAATGTATAAAATGTATAAAAGTTAGATATGACATGGGAAAGAAAGCAAACTTTCATGATACTTTTTATAGAATCTATTTCAGTTCAGGGTAAAGAGTGCAAAACTGTGTCTCTACTATTTGAAGGGTGTTCTGGCTGTGTGAATCTTACGAAGTGATGTTTTATTTATTTGGCTTTACTGTATGCCATGTGCTTTACATACGTTATCTCATTTGTCCTCTTGATAAATCTGGTGAGGTATATGGTATTCATCTCATCTTAAAGATGAAGATTTTGAGGCTTGTAGGGTTTAGCTACGTTTACTCAAAGTCACTGCTAGCAAGTAATAAGCAGGTATTGTACCTGGGGCTTTGACTCATAGGCAAGTATTCTTTATATCTCATCACACACATTAGCTGTGTTTCTGTAGTTGCTTTCCCTAAAGGTGATAGGTAAAGATTTCTTTCCTAGGGTAAAGAGCAAAAACTGAAGAGCTGAAAGTAGTTCCTAGGTAATCAGTTTCTTCTGGCTACCAAATTAACAGAAAAAGGAAGTATAGACTGAGTAGCCTGCCTAACTTAGGTTTTGTGTTTTCCCTATTATTATGACTAATCATTTTTGGTTGAAATGCCCATTTCAACCAAATACCATTTTCTTGAAATGATATACATGTTTTTAAAATAAAATTGTTACATATTTCATAAATGCACATTTTAATCAGTTAATTACACATTTTTATTAAATGAGTGATAGATTATCATAGATTTTTATATTGGAAGACATTTGGGGTCATAATATTAGCATTATAGAAGAAAGATTCAGAAAACACCCTTCCCAAGTAAAATCATCTATTGCAAAGTAAAATTATCATCCTAAAGCACTATTTAAACACTATAAAAGCAGAGTTGTTACAAAAGGGGACAGTGAATATGGGTATTTTGCCCTTCTTTTCTTGGCTGGAGTTGATTGTAAGAATATGGTATACCTGAACACATTCAGTGCTGGTATGTATTTTTTTAAAGCCTGTTACATTATTAAAAATGTGTTAAGTAATGGTATATTGATATAGCTCTTAGTACTTTAAATCTGAGTATGTTCTGTTGTTCTCTTTTTCTTTTTTTAATATTGTTGTTGTATTACATCCATCCCCTTTTTGCTCCCCTCTGTCCCCCTCCCCACCCACCCATTCTCCCCAAAGTCAATCCCACCTGTTGTCCATGTCCATGGTTCCTTTATACTAGGTTCTTGTCTAAGTTCTGTTATTCTTGAACTAAATTAACATATGTATAGTAGATTCTATTATATTACCATTTGAACATAGAAATTTGCTGAGGAAAGAAGTTTAGTGTCCATTATATAAACAATGCCATTACTTTGGCCAAAGCCTGTGGCCAAAGTTAAGAAAGTTCTTGAACTAGTAAAATTAGTTCTCATCAACTGATTGTGAGAGTGAAGTTGGCACTTTGTGTCCATTTTTGTTTTCTTTGATATAAACCATACTTTAGGAAATTGAAAATTTTAAGAAGTTGAAGATCTGCTCCTACTTTTTAGGGTTGTTTGTGGTTCTAAGTTAGTAGCATTTTATACAGCTGTATTGCATTATGTTCTCTATCTAAAAACAAGTAGAAAGAATCCATTGTGTTATGTCCTTGACATGAACATGATTTTGATGCTGGCATATGGGTAGTCATTAGTTGTATTCAGTAGCATACCTTCCTCATTTAACAGTACCATCTGTTAAAACTATGATTGAAACAAGTAGAGAGGAAGCCAGTTAATTTTTAGTTTGTGAGCAGGGAATAAATGAGAATGTGTCTGAAGTTGCCTGTAGTTAACTACTTTACAACTGGTTTAGTCCAACAGTTGGGGTTAGTGCCACCTTGGGAAACCAGATCAGGAGAGAACATGATAATGCATGTTTAGCATCTTTATCTACTGTTAGCAAGAGTAATATGCTATAAAAAAACAAATAACACAATTAATTTATTCAAAAACATTTTCATAATATGCTTTGTTTTAAATGCTATCAGACTGGTTTGTGATTGCAGCTGGCATGAAAGTTGTAAAAATTGTTTTCAAAGCAAGGCAAAAACTTTTACAAGAATGCTTTATTACAAGCTTGAAGTTAGGTTAATTTTGTACTAGTAAAATCAATCTTAAAATTATTAGACATTTATTAATGATTCTTTTCATGTCCATGACTTTATCTGGGTTGTGAAATAAAGTTTTGCATTGCAGGCGTGGGATTATATCAGGATTGCTGGTGGTTGGGGCAGGGGCACTGGTTTGTTCACCATGGCCTTGTGTGTGTGTGTGTGTGTGTGTGTGTGTGTGTTAGTGTCTATACTACCACTCTTTTTCTGTCTCCACCTGGACTCTTGAAATACTTATTTTACTTTATTATTTTAATTTTATTTTTTCTCTTACCATTTATCTCTCTACACCTTCTTTCACCTCCAACGACCCCTCTCCTTCAAGGACATTTTCATTTTTTAAAAAATAGTTTTGACTTTGAGATTTACATATGGTGGTTTTGATAAGGTTTCTTCTTCACCAGTCTTTCATGCCTAAACTCATAGGACCAATAACTGATCTTCAGGTCAACCTTCTCTTTCCCTCTCTCTTCCCCTCCTTTTAAAAATTTCTCCCTTCTGTAAGTAACTAATTTAGATGATGAAAACAAAAATTAACACTGTATAAAAGGTAGGGACCTATAGCAATGAAATTCAGCATTGGATTAGAATCTGTCTTGAATCATTTTGTCAGAAAAATATGTGATAGTAGTATCTCTGCTTATGCATGCCTGATAATGTGTCATCCTTGTTAAATGGTGATACTTTTTAAGATTAACAATAATTTTCCTAGATTTTTGAGGCATTTTTTCATTTTAGAATTCAACCTAATAGTTGAGAGGTCTTATGTTAATCTTTTTTTTATCTCTGTATGTACCTTTCATTATTTCCATTTTTAGGAAGTCTTATCCTTAGCCTTAGTTTGAAATACTGAGTATTTCAGTATTTCAGAAAGTAATTATTTCCATGTGTGTCCTGCTTAGCACTGTATGGATTATCAGTCAGAAGGCTCATGTCTTAGGAAGTTTTTTTTTTTTAATTTTCCATATATTTTCGGCAATTCTATTTTATGTGGTAGTTTTGTGGAGTAGTCCTCTGTGCCTTTTAACTTTTCTCTCATATTTTCTATTTGTCTTTTTATTTTACTTTCTATAGTTACCTTGAAAGTGGTACACTAAAATGTACAGGAATACAGTTAATTTTAGCACATATTTAAAAATACATATAATGCACTAACTGTACCTAAGGAAGTCTGTATTTAGCAGTCCATATTTTCATATTATTATTATTTTTAAAGAATTTATATTTAGAGAGAGGAGAAGGGAGGGAGAAAGAGAGAGAGAGAAACATCACTGTACAAGAGAGAAACATTGCTTGGTTACCTCACATACCCCCAGCCAAGGACCTGGCCCACAACCTAGGTTTGTGCCCTGACAGGGAATCAAACCTGCAACCTTTTGGTTTGTAGGATGATGCTCAACCCACTGAATCACACCAGTCAGGGCCCTATTTCCATGTTATTAATATATTCTTGAATTTATATTTATGAAATATACTAATTTATTTTATCATCAGTAACTTACAGGCTTGTCTTTCTTGCTTCTGTAGAATTTTCCAAGAAATCTCTGCTGCAAATTACTTTCTTTTAGCCATGTGATTGCTTTTTGCTTTTGTTGACTCTTTTTCTGGCCAGAGAAAGTAAGTGAGTTCACATCTATCCACTGCCCAAATAATTTCTTTTAGTTTTGATTATTTCATCACCTTACTTTAGTGCAGAGAAAAGTTTCAGGCAAACTATGCATTGTTTCTTGATACTCTAGACTAGTGAATATAAGGGACAGTTGATTGTGCTTATTATCTCTGTAGATGTAAGAGATATTCTAATAGTCTCAATGAAAGCAAATTAGAGATTAAACACTATTTTACAGTCATAGTATCAGTTTCAGGAGGCTCTTTTATTTTTTTTAAAGTCATTTTTTTTCTTTTCCTTTTTTTTAAAGACCCTATTTATTATTTTTAGAGAGAGGGAAAGGAAGAGAGGTGGAGAAGGAGAGAGATATCAATGTATGGTTGATGCTTTTCACCTACCTTCAGCTACAGACCTGGTTGGAGACCTGACTTGCAACCTGGTTATGTTGCCCTGGCTGGGAATTGAATAAGTGACCTTTTAAAGTCATTTAAAAAAAAAAAAAAAAAAAAAAAAAAAAAAGGTTTTATTCATTATATTTAGAGAGAAGGGCAGGGAGGGAGGAAGGAAGGAAGGGAGGGAAACATCAATGTATGGTTGCCTTTCACCTGCCTCCAGCTACAGACCTGGCTGGAGACCTGACTTGGAACCTGGGTGTGTGCCCTGACTGGGAATCGAACCAATGATCCTTGTGTTTGTAGGCTGGCACCAACCCACTGAGCCACACCAGCCAGTTTTAATTCTTTTATTAGTATATTTTGAGTAGTGACTTAGGAAAATACATTTGTTATGTATTTCAGTTTAACATGAATAGTGTGTGAATCCAAGACTCTGGTGTTTACTATTACTGTCATGCTTTTTGTTTTGTTGTTAGGATTTTATTCAGTATCACATATAAACACATTAGTAACTCATACCATGTGTAATGTATAGAAATGTTATTAGAACGTTCAAGATACTCTAACTTCTACAATAATTGAATAATAGTACAAAGAAGTTGAGTTGAGACCTATCTTAGATATGAACAAAGACTTTAAAAAGGTAGTAGCTAATTGAATTTACCTGTTTAATCCCTTGACCTGACTTTTGGTTTGTCCTTGTTTTGTCACTGACTAGTCACTTGAGGACCATCTTTGGCCTCCTTATTGTGAGATCACAGGGACACTTCTTCATTTCCATCCTTTTTGAAGGCTCTGGAAAATGTTGACACTGTTAGTCACGTCTGCAATTCCTCGCCACCCTAATTCTCAATCTTGCTCTCAAGAGAATATGCCTTCTGAGACCTGAAGGGAAGTCAGACTATCCTGGTCCTGGGTGCACTTTCTCCCTCTCAGCCTCTCTGGGTTTCCTTGCATCTGCCGGCCCTGGGGGGTCTGGTCTTTAGAAGCACTGAGGAGCTAGACCATTTTCCTCCTTTGTCTAAAGTTTCCTAAAAGAACTTTGCCAGAAGACGAAGGGGGAAACAGTAATGCAAATAAAATATGAAAGGATAAAACAAGCTTTCAGGCACAAATTCCAGGAAGGTAATAGAACCCAAACAGGATGGACTTTCTGGCAGAGCTTGTCAGGGCACACTGAGGGTGGTCCCTTCCTTCCCCGAGCTCCAGGGAGAGCCCTGGCCTCTGGCTCTACTCAGTCCCGGGTCCTTACCCTTTTTGTCAGATCATGTGTCCTTCATGAAACACTCATCACACACAGCACCCTTGTAGGTGCTTAGGGCAATGATTTGGTTCTGTTCCTCATCATATCTTGTGCTGCATTTTTCATTACACCTTTAACTTGTTTTTTTGCACTTTGGTCCTCATGGGGAGAGGAGGAGTCACCTATAGGCCCTTTTCCCAGGGGCTTCTAACCCATGTCTCCAGCTTCCTGCTGGACACTTTCATTCAGATCTCCTACCACTGCTTAAAAAAAAACAAAACATATATATATGCACATATTATTACAGTTGTCCCAACTCTTTCCCCTTTGCCCGCCTCCACCTGATACCCCCCATTCCCTCTTGCCATCCCGCCCTCTGCCTCTTGCCCCCTTAGTTCATGTCTGTGTGTTGTGCTTGTAAGTTCATTTGCTTCTCCATTTCCTAGACTGTTCTTAACATCCCCCTGTCTATTTTGTACCTACCAATTATGCTTCTTAATTCCTGTACTTTTTCCTGCCTCATTTTTGCCCCTCCTCGCTGATAACCCTCCAGATGATCTCCATGTCTATAATTCTGTTCCTGTTCTAGTTGTTTGCTTAGTTTGTTCTTGTTTAGATTCAGTTGTGGATAGTTGTTTGTTGTCATTTTAATGTTCATTGTTTAAATCTTCTTTTTCTTAAGTCCCCTGAACATTTCATATAATATTGGCTTGGTGATAATGAACTCCTTGCCAACTCCCACTTATTTTCACAGACAGAAGCCATGAGGCTTTATTTTTCCTGGCTCTGGAACCACGAGCTACATGATCTCACCTGGACCTGGGATTGCTCTCCAAGTGTCCCTCCCAGCTTTTATCCTCCACACGTGATGTGGGACTGCTGGTTCCATGGCCGCAGCCCCTGAGGCCATGCTGCATCCTCTGCACCCAGCTCCTCATCTCCTCCCCACCATGCATCTGGATGAGTCTTTTTTCTTTGTATCTTTGGTTGTCAGACTACCACACAGTTTGATTTTTTTTTTCTGGTTTTGTTTTTTGTTTTTTAATTTAATTTTATTGTTGTTGTATTACATCCATCCCCTTTTTGCTCCCCTCTGTCCTCTCCCCCACCCACCCATTCCCCCACAAATGGTTTTTGTTTTGATGTTAGTTGTAATTCTTATGGTTGTGTGAGGAGGCAAAGTGTCTACCTGTTTCCATCTTGGCTAGAAGTCTCCTGCCTTTTTTTTTTTTTTTTAAAGGTTTTATGTATTTATTTTTAGAGAGAGGGGAAGGGAGGGAGAAAGGTAGAGAAACATTGATGTGGGAGAGAAACACTGATTGGCTGCCACTTACAGGCCCCGGACTAGGGCTCCTGGCTTGGAACCTAACCAGCGACCTTTGTGTTCACAGGCTGGTGCTCAGTCCACAGAGCCACACCATCCAGGACGTGTCATGTTTGGGGATGTAACTGAAAATATTAAAAGTTTTTAAATGGGTAATTTATTCACATGTCACAAAGTTGAAAAGAAACAAAAGGTATAATGTAATAAGACTTCATCCATTTGCCTAAGCTCTTCTTTCTGAAGAAATCTAGTATTATAATTTCTTTTTCTCTCTACAAAGAAGGATATGGATTTGTAGGAATAAGTGTGTATACACAGTTACACACACACACACACACACAGAGGTTTATTCTGCCTTCTAATACATGAAGACTAGCATGCATGCACATGGTTTCGCCTCTTTTCATTTAACAGTGTGATTGAGGGCGCTAGGGCGGCTGCCAGGCAACTGCCCCTGCAGAAGCCCCCCTCCCCTGCGGTAGTGGTCCCGGACCTGCCTGATCATCATGGTCATTTGGGACCTTTCTCTCTCATCATTTTATTATGATAATTTTTAAGTGTAGACAATTAATCATACAGTGAACAGTTAAAAAACATCAACATGATTTGTTGACTATTTTCTACCAGTTCACTACAAATTTCCTTTTTCTGTATTTTGAAGTAGTATTGTGTCCTAGTGTATGGGTGTAGGATAATTTGTTTAACCAGGTCCTTTACTCCAAACGTTGCTGTCGTTTTTATTCTTGTCTGTCTGCTATTACCAACAATGCTGCAAGGTTACCCACATTTGTGTTTGTGTGTTTCATTTCCCACATGTGTAAATGTATTTGTAGAATAAAGCCCTAATAGTGTAATTACTGCATTAGGGTTGTATAATTTATAATTAAAATTTTTTTTGGTTTTTAAAAAAGATTTTATTTATTATTATCAGAGAGAGTGGAAGGAAGAGAGACAGAGAGGGACATCAATGTGTGGTTGCCTTTCACCTTCCTCCAGCCACGGACCTGGCTGGAGACCTGGCTGGAAACCTGGCTTGCAGCCTGGTTATGTGCCCTGGCTGGGAATTGAACCCTGCAATCTTGGGTTCCCAGGCTGGCACCTTATGACTGTGCTACCAGCCAAGGCTTTTTTTTTTTTAAGAGAGAGAGGGGAGAGAGAAACATCTATTTATTGTTCTACTTATTTATGCATTCATTGGTTGATTTTTGTATGTGCCTTAACTAGGGATTGAACCCTTATCCTTGGTGTATTGAGACAATGTTCTAACCTACTGAGCTTCTCAGCCATAACCTATAAATTTATTAAATTTATTATTTTATAGACATTGCCAAATTGCTTTCCACAAAGATTATACTAATTTATACTCCCAGCAGCAATGTGCCAGCTTGCTTGCTTCCCTACAGCCTTGACACCACACTGTATTGTTAGTCTTTCTTGACCTTTGTTGATCTGTTAAATGAAAAATGTATCTTAATACCTTTAATTTGTATCTCACATAAGATCTGTTTTTATTTCTTATTCTGTGACCTACCCATGTCCCTTTATCATATTTCTATTAGATGATGCTTACTAATTTGTAGGGACTCTCTACTTTGGAAAATAACCCTTTGGATATGATTTCCAGATTGCACCTTCTTTGTTGTACTTACTGTCTGGGCTTGATTTTGTCATGAAGAAAGTCATTATTTTATACATTTGACTTTCTGAATGTTTTCTTTCATTCTGAGTTGGTGATTGTAATTCATTGTTTCTGCTGTTACTTAATGCTTTTATTTTGTTACATTTAAATCTTTGAGCCAGATATAATTTATTTTGAGTTATGAGTGATGTACGGATGCCGCTCTCCGCAGTCCCCACAGGTGACTAACCAGTTCTGACACCATTTATTGAGTTACTATAATTTTTTCTCTAATTTGAAATGCCAAATTCAGCTCACACTAAATTCCTATAGGCACTTGTATTCTTTTTCATATTTATGTTGTTTGTTTATTATGAAAGCGTTCAAACGCACACATACCCACATACATACACACACTATGAACCCCCTGTATCATTCAACAGATTCAGTAATTAAGATTTATCTTTCTTTCCTTTTATTATTTCTGTTTTTGCTGAAGAATTTAAAATAATCCCAGATACCATGTCATTTAATCCTTAATCCTTGTATAATTTCTTCATGAGCTCTAAAAATATGGATGTTAAAAAAAAAGTTAACTATTTGCCTTTTCCAGATTCAAGAGAAAAACCATTTGGAACTAGAATTTGGTGACCTCTTTTAAATGATAAGTTGCTTCAGAGGGTGAAGAACCCTTTTGTTCTTACAGTTCTTTCATGTTACGTTACCATGCTTCTTCCTGCCTTACCTGTTACTGTCTAGTGAGTGCCACAGCTATTTGACTGGTTAGGTCTTAAAGAGCCCTGTAATTCCAAAACATATTGGAGGAGATACTTTTTTTATTTCTGTCATTGACTTTTGCTATCTAGTCATTTGAGTAAAATGAAGTCTTCATATTCTGCTTTAGCTTTTAAATATCCCCCTAACTTCTCTATGTGTTTAGCTGACTTGGACAGGTTAAAGGACAGTCTCTTAATGATTTAGTGGAAAGCTAGTTATGCCTCTCTTCTTTGACTTGAATAAACTTTTTTCTTCCTTGTGTTCAATATAAGCACATTATCCATGGCAAGTGTACTCAGTTTTTCCATGTTAGAATTTTTTAGTTTGCTTCTGGTAGGCTTTCAGCCCTGTTATTGCTTAATATGTGTTGGCTACATTCATAAAAACAAAATTTGGGTTGAAAAATTTTACTTTCCACCTACATGAAACTATAGTTTATATCTTAGCCAATATATTTTTCTCCCAAAGCTTTTTTGAACTCTACCTTATAGCTTACTTAAATTACTATTTATACTCGAGTACAATTGTAATATCTAATTGTTATCTCAGTTGTTTATCACACAACTGCCATCTTATAGATAAAGAAACTTAATTAGAATTAGCTATCATTTGTGTTTGAAACTGACACTGATTTACCTTTTGAACTAAGCTGTAATAGTAAGGAGAATACTTGTATTTACTGGGCTTTTTTCAATGAAATATCTTTGTGCCTAACCAGATTTGTGGGACTAATTATATTTGCTTTTAGATGGATTGTTGGAGAAAGAAAAATGTGTATTAAAGATGTTGGATAGCGAGGCAGTGACATAACAAGTGTATATTTCTAGGGCAAAGCAAGCATAATTTTCCTTCAAGTAAATTGTTATAGTCACATTTTGTTGTTGCAGAAAGCCCATTTGTTTTTTAGTAGTAAACAGAAACAAGTTGAAAATTATGGTGAAATGTATAACCTAATTAGAGAAGAATGATAATTTAAAAAAAAATCTTAGAATAAGCACTATATAAACTAACTTTGTAAACAAAGAAAGTAAATCAGTAAGTTTATGTAGTGATCCATTTGGGACATGGGGAATGAGCTATGATATAATCATATAACAAACATTGCCTGCCATCTTAGACTTATTTTATAGTACTTAAGTTATTCGGTGCATTAAAAGCTTTAAAATGGGATCCTTCCCCAAACTTAGTGGGAAAAGGAAATTGCTGTGTTGTGTTCTAATCTTGTTATCATAAAATCTTACTGGTGTAGTTTATAGGGGTATACTTATTCAAACATTTTTTATGCCATGCAAGATGCTTGCTACGTATATTTTACAAAGTAAATCGGCCGGATGTTTTGGTTTCTAAGTCATGGTACCTGGCATAAAGAAAAATAATGCTGTATAATAGATCTGAATTTATTTTTTAATATTTTGGAATTGTTAATTACGCTATTACAGTTGTCTCAGTTTTCCCCCTTTTGCCCCCCTCCTCCAAGTCTCCTGCACTCCCTCAGGCAGTCACCACACTGTTGTCCATTTCCATGGATTTTTTGGCTAATCCCTTCACCTTCTTTCAGGCAGTCCCACCTCTCCGAGCCCTCTTATAGTTGTCAGTCTGTTCCAGGTTTCTTTGCCTCTGATTTTATTTTGCTTGTTAGTTTATTTTGTTCATTAGATCCCACATATAAGTGAGATCATATGGTATTTGTTTTACACTGGCTTATTTCACTTAGCGTAATAGACTCCAGGCGCATCCATGCTGTTAATAAAGGTAGGAGTTTTTAAAATTTATTCTTGCTGTGTAGTATTCCATCGTGTAAGTGTACTGCAGTGTTTTTATCCACTCATCTACTGATGGGTACTTGGGCTGTTATTTTATTACTGATATATTTTGATGTATTTTTAAATACATTTGACAAGCAGTGGTGATTCAGGTTGCAGAATTTGGAGCCAGATTGTTAAAATCAAATGCTTGTTTTATTATTTGGCAATGTGTGACATTGGCCAAGTTATTTAAGATCAAGTTACTTACCTGTATAATGGAGATAACCATGTTCCTACCTTAGCTGTTACAGTAATTGATTGAATTCATGCATGTAAAGCTGCTAGAGCATGGCACAAAAAATGGTCAATAAATTATATATATGAATATTGATTTATTAATGTGCTTTCTTTGGGAGACTGGAGAGCCTTTTACATGCAGTTTATTGTGTAATTCTTTTCTGGAGATTAGACTCTATGCTCTTTGTTTTCAAAGTTATGAGTAGCCACTTGGTAGTTTGTGGTGACTGCTTGAATGAGAAAAGGAATGGTTGGTCAGCTTTGGTAGAGACTCTTTTTTAGGAGTGGAGTAGTCCTGGTGTTTAGAGCCGAGATCCCTGGAGACTGCCTTCACCATACCACTAAGTGTCTCTTCCCCATCATTAGTCAGTTAATAAGTGAACTCATTAAACAAACCTCATAGTTTTGTTTTTCTTTTTCTGTTTTCCCTGAGACCTTTCCTCCCTCCTGAAGGTACTTCCTGTTATCTCCTAACTCATGAACAGACCAGGCAGGTAATAAGGTGTCCAGCTTCTGCTTCATCCAATATATACAGTATGAAAGTTTGCCTTTGATGTAGTTGGATCTCTCTCTCTCTCTCTGATGTCTGTTCCTATTTATTTGTTACTCTTAGAAAAATCTCATTTTTAACTGGACTCAGAAGCTCTTAGAGACAACAGCCTATGTTTCTGGAGTCTTTAGCCGCCTTTATTCTCTTAGCCAAATGTTTAGCATATTCTACAGCCTCTTCTTTATTTTTCTTAGTATGTGCTCCTTCAGTGCAATACATGGCTATTTGTGTTGCAGGACACATGCAGTAACAAGATGCTGAATCTTGGATACTTTGGGCCTTGGTTTCTTACCATCTTTCTTTAGGGGCTTTCTCACAGCATATTGGTGGACATCCTCTTCTTTAGAGAGATTGGAAAGTTTGTGTATTCTCCCAGCTCTTTTGGGCCCCAGGCAATCAGGCACAGTATTAGTGAGACCAGGAATATCTTCGTCCCGTTTTTTACAAGGAGCAAGTTGAGAACGCTGAGACTGGCATCCACAGCGCGTCCCTGAACTGATTGACGCTTGCGCTCCCTAGTCCTCCTTGGTCTGTAGCTGGAACGCCCTTACTCAGCAGCAGGTGGACTGGGCCTGCTTCATGGGGAAACCTTGTTTGTCATTTCCACCACTAATCTGAACCACATAACCCTTTCATTTTTTGCCCAGAGCATCAGCAGCAACTTTTGTGGCCATTTGTTTCTCATAAAAGGTACAAGGTATGTATTTATCATCCACTTCACTGAGCTTCTGGTTGGGAAAGAGATGTTTAGCTTCATCCCAGAGCTGCTGACTGCCTCCGAGGCTCCACAAAAAAGACCCCTACTTCTCTTTATCTTAAATGCTTTCTTAACAGCTGGTCACCACCACAAGGCCCACAAACCCAGATGAAACTGGACTTTGATCTTATAGATTAGACCTGAATGCTAAAATTAGTTTTAAAACATTTTCACATTAATATATTGGGGGGGGGGGATGAGACATGAAAATTTGAGATGTATTTCAAATCTAGGATTGCTTAGAACTAAAATTTTTTCTTTCTTACCTAGGCTTCTATATTCAATTCTCTCTAATACTGTATTTCTATACAGTGTATGGAGGCCAATTTTTTGTTTGCTTCGGTTGATTATATTAACATCACCAACTGCTATTAGAAAAGGCTATAGAATAGAAAGTTTTCTGTAGTGATGATTTTGTTGAAACAAAATTCGTCTCTAATGCTTCTATGCTTTTTGGCATTGATCCTATGATTATGGTTTATAAAATATTCTCATTTCCTCTGTTCATCTCTTTTCTGAGTAGTAGCATGATTTCCAGAATGCTTAGTGTACTTAACTCAAAAAGACAGTATTTGTGTTTGCTCTGGTTATCATAAGATAAAACTCTGAAGCATTTTGGATACATTACGGAAAGTTAATTCCTAGGAAAAATATTTTTATTGGAACTTTTTGTAAGAGTAAACCATAGATGATACTGATATCTGTTTTTGTAACTATAATCTAGAAATAGTTACATATTTCTAAACCACTTCAGCAAACTTCTTTTGACCAGCAAACTTAAAACCCTTAAGTTACCTGAGTTCTTTTATCTATCAAACAGCTATTAGAGAAATATTATAGGTGAGGTAAGTTAAAGTGTTCAGTCTGTATGCATCCATTTCCTGTGTTGACTACTTGAACAAGGATTCCAGTGGTGTGTATATTAATCTACAATGTTTCCCACAGTACTCACCAGGGAAATATGTGAAATTCACTAAATTAATTGAAAAATTTTGAATGGCTTTGTGACATGACAAATTCCTGAAAATTGGGGTTTTGTAATGAGTCAAGTTATAGAGGTAGTGTGTAAAAAACACAATATGTTGCTATAAGGTACTGTATAATAAGCATTTGGACATATTTGGCTCATTCTGGATATTTTAACCATATTAAGTGATTTGTAATATTTAGATCTATTTTCCCAATGGAATTAGATACAAGTAAGATGTTTACAGTCAGTGAATTGCTTCTGGGTAGAGTGTAATATAAACAGATTTTTTTGCAGTGAAGATTATAAATTATCATAGAAGAAAATGGTAGACTGTTATGTTAGAAAGTTGAGGCAGATTTTATAAGATTGTAATTGGGAGATTTTATACCCCTTTGACCAATTTTAGATTATTAGGCTTTCTTTCTGGTTTAGCTTAAAACAATTGTTCTGTCTCTAAGATCTGCCTTAATTGTGTTCTCCTTTCCACAGCTACTAAAGTCTTATTTAGGATCCGTGTTTTCTTCTTCTTTTTTTTTTCACTTTCCCAAACTTTATTTTTTATTTTATTTATATTAAAAAAAGATTTTATTTATTATTTCCAGAGAGAGAGAGGGGAAAGGAGAGAGGCAAAGAGTGAGAGAGAGAGACATCAGTGTGTGGTTGCCTTTTACCTGCCTCCAGCCACGAACCTGGCTGGCGACCTGGCTTGCAACCCGGTTATGTGCTCTGGCTGGGAATCAAACCAGCGACCTTTAGGTTCAACAGGCCAGTCAAACCTTATTAAAGCAAAAGCAATGATGGTAAATTTCTACAACATAGTCAACTCTGGGATTCTTCCCTTGAAAATGTGGTGTTTGATTTCACATACCAAGGCATACCTGATTCCCAGTTGTATTAAGTAGGTAAGAGGCTGAAATCCTAAAATGTTCACCTTCCAATTTTCCCTATTCTGTGGTCTGTCTTTGGATCAGCATTAATTGCCTGAGCTATGGCATCATTAATTTTTGTCTGTGGCTCTCTGAGCTCTTCTGTATGTAGCAATTGCAGAATTTGAGCAGCTCCATTAAAAACTGCATCTCCTGTGTCAAAACCAAGAATATGCTTATCTAAAGCAACAGGCAATCCCTCTTCTGTTTGATTTGCTTTAGCAATTGCATCCTGTGTCATTTGCTCCTGGACCAAAATGCAAATTGCCTTAAGCATTACCAGGTAGTCATCATGACGCTGTATCTGAAGAAGGTTAGCTAAAGCCATTACAGCAGCCTTGAAAAATCAGAATTATTTACATCCAAATTGATCAGTGGCTCTGCATTTTTAGCTGCATTGTCAGCATTTTATGTATTATCAGTTACTGACTGAGTCCTAGTATTTTCCAGCATTATCTCCATATTCAGGTATAACAGCTAAATCAAGAAGCCAGTCATCTGCTTCTTGTTGATCTTCAATCTTGAAAGGACAGTTAACATCTGTCAGATACTTTTCAAAGAACTTAGGGTAGTCACTGCTATGGATGTTTCTTAAATTACCTCGTGTCTTCAGTCTTGTAGTGTCTGATTTTCTGCCCTTCAAACCAAACAACAAAGTTCCTAAATTCTTTTTCATCTTTGCAGTTGAAGCCGGCAGGGTTGTGGTAGCCGAGGGCCATCAGCTTGTGTTGGAACATGGTCCTAGCTTCTCACTCAGTCCCCTGGACTTCAGCTGGGACAGAATTGTTTTCTGTGCTGCGGTTTCTTTGGGCAGAGTGGGGCTTGGAAATGTGGATTTAACACAGGCATACCTCTTTTCCTACTTCTCTTATTTTGTAATTGTTTAACTGCTAATTTTACCCCCCTCTTAGATTCACTGAGTTAGACTGGTATCATTCAGAAGGCCCTTACTTGATTGTTTCTTTTCCTGATGCCTGTGTTGCATGCTGAACCTAGGTTCATTGCCTTATAACTGCTGGTGTTAGGAGAGATTATTTCCTATCTGCCTCATTTTGCAAATAGGTTTTCTGCTAGAAAGTAAGGATGGAAGCAGAGGCCTTCACTAAATCTTGATCACTTTCTGTTTTCTCAGCACCTAGAAATGCTGACACACAGTAGGCACTTAAAAGTACCTTCTGAATAAGAGAAAGGAAATAAGGTCTAGAGAGGCCAAGTTAAATAATACATTGGAATGTGTGTTGTAACATATGCTATCAAGCGAATATTTGTTATGAAAGTACTCTAAAAGGTTTTAAAAGATTAGTTGTTAGTAGTATTAATGCAATAGTAAATTATCATTCTTATTTAAAAATAAATTATTATTAGATAACATACTCTATTTATTAGGGATGCTTTTCATTGTATGTAACAATCATACAGAATCAACAGTGGCTTACACTAATGAGGGTTTATTTTTCTTACATGAGAAGTTTGACGTTACAAATCTGCTGACTGGCATAGCAGCCAAGAGTGTGAGGACTGTTGTTTTGAATTTTCCGGCCTTCCCATCAGGATTGCAAGATGGTTGCTCCTTTCCTAACGCATCACCTCACTTTTCTGTTTGAGGTTCCATGAAGGGCCATAGATTGACAGCAGCATTTGTTTTCATTTTACCAGGACACCAAAAGCCTTACTGGAACATATCTCTGTGTTTTACCAGGAAATGGGAGGCTTTCTGGAGGCCTCGCAGCACAGCAGACTTCCCCTTAAGTGTGATGGCCAAAACTTCCACGTGGCCACCCCTAACTGGAAGGGAGGTGGTGAATGTGCTTTTTAGCTATTCCAGGCTTTGGTAGAGGTGGAGGAAGGGAGAATGAGTTTGGAAGTAGGTATTGGGTTTGCTAACCAACAGTGTCTGCAAAATCTACACCTCTTGTTAGCCAAAATCCAGATACATCCTTTTTCTTATGGATACGTTCTACAGGGACTATGGTAACCACCACTTTGAGAGAGATGATGCCTATTCTCTTCCATGACTGCATCCGCCTTGAAGTCTAGGATGTCTGCTTGATGTATGTATAGTTTTCTCCATTAGGTCTGGCTGTAGCTTGTTGTCCGCTGGTGACTAAAGCCAAAGGAGAAAATTTGTACACCCAGTATACTTGGAAAACTAAATTTAATAAAGGAACAAGATAACTATAATAAATCTTCTCACTTAGAAAAGGGGAGAATTAGAAACTCAAAATCATCGCTGGTCCACAAATATACAAACTCTGAGGACATGAACATTGAAGACTTCCTGTTCATGCAGTGGATGAAATTTATTTGTTAGCTGATCCACTATCTTTTTTTATGTTCCCTGGGAGGATCTCCTTCCCGCATTGTCTTGATTACTGTAGCTGTATTAGAAGATTTGAAATCAGGTAGACTGATTCCTTCCACTTGATTCTTCCTTTTCAAAATTGTTTTTGCTATTTTAAGACTTTCCCTTTTCATGTAAAATTTGGAGTAATTTTGTCTATGTCAACCAAAAAACATGCTGGGATGTTGATTGGAATTATGTCAAGCTTAGAGATTAATTTGAGAAGTTTTAACATGTTCACTATGTTGAGTCTTCCAATCCATAAATATAGTACAATGATTTGGTTTTTAATTTCAACAAAATTTTATAATTTTCAGCATACATATTTGGTACATATTTTGTTAGATTTATACCTACTTTATTTTCTTTGGAACAATGGTAAGTGGTATTGCTTTTTTGATTTCAGTTTTTACTAGTTGTTAGTATACACAAGTGTAACTGACTTATCTTTGTTGATCTTATATTCTGTAATCTTACAGAAATTACTAATTAGTTATAGGAATTTTAAATAAATTCCTTGGGATTTCTGCATGTATACTCGTTATTTACAGAAAAAGGATAGTGTTTTTTTCTTTTTTTTTTACTTTATATGCGTTTATTTCCTTTTCTTCATTATGCTGTCTAGACTTGACTATATTGAATATGATAGGTCAGGTTGGACTTTTTTGCCTGATTCCTGATCTTAAGTGGGAAAGAGTACAGTCTTTCACTTAGTATGATTTTAGCTATAGGACTTTTGGCAGATGCTCTTTGTGTCTGAGGAAAATACCATCTGTTACTAATTTTCTGAAATAAAAGAAAAAAATTTTTTTTTTCTGCAAGGGAATAGGGACAGTCTGGTTATATCTGTCATCCCAGTGGGGTTACCAAGAGCATTCCCTCCCCTCCCTAGTGCCCTGGCTGGGACTGTCGTTTACAGAGTTACAGTTGGCCCACTAAGGGGTTCTACATGGGCCTTGACTTTCCACTCATCAACAGGCAAATGCCGGAAGTGAACCTCTAATACTCCCTGACCCCCCCTGTCACAAACTGAATAAACCTCTCCTGCTTCTTAAAGTGCTCTCCTTGTCTCAAGGGTCCCTATAGTGTGGGTGTTCATGTGCAAGGTGTCTCCCAACTGTCCGCCCATAGAGAGTTCATACCAGTGTAGAGATTATTAGCCGGGGATGTGCAGCACACTTGCTGGAGGACAGCTGAAGAGCCCTGCCCAGACCTCACTTCCAGAAAGGAGACGCTCTCCTGCAGGCAGTCCCTTTGGGCCCAGAGGTTGCCATGTGCATGCCTGCCTGTGCTCAGGTCCATTATAGATGTTTAAAAATACTGCACGGGACCCTGGCTGGTGGTACAGTGGATAGGCTCCAGCCTGTGAACCCAAAGTCTCTGATTCAGTTCCCAGTCAGGGCATATAAGCAGGTTGCAAGCCAGGTCTCCAGCCAGGCCCTGTAGCTGGAGGCAGGTGAAAGGCAACCATACATTGATGCCTCTCTCCCTCTCTATCTCCCTCCCTTCCCCTCTCTAAAAATAATAAATAAAAAATTTAAAATAAAATAAAAATACTGCACGGGAAACTGGACTGTTCTTTTTTGTTGGAGATAGGGTAGCGTGTGAATAATAGAATGCCAAAGTCTAAATGTTATCTAATATTGGGTTGGCCAAATGGTCCATATGGCTTTTTTCTCTAAAATAAATAATACATTTTTAATTTTCACCAGTAAATATTGATTCAGATATTTTGAATCTGTTGGCTCTCTCCTGTGTGGTATAACATGCATTGTTTTCAATTAATGTCTTGATTTGATGACTACTAGGATCAACTGGTCTACCTGACCATGGTGCTTCATCCAGTGAGCAAGAAATGTTCAGCACAAATTTCGCAAACTACTTTTGATAAGTTTGATCAGTCACAGCACCTTCTCTCTATACTGCACAAATCTTTTCTTGCATTTCATTGTGTTTTTACCTTTTTTGAAATAATAAAGCATGATATGCCAAAAATGTTGCTTATTCCATCCTTAATATTATAATGGCTGAACAGTCCTGGCTGGTGGCATGGTGGGTAAGGCATCAGCTTGTGAACCCAAAGGTTATTGGTTCAATTCCCCAGCCAGGGGCACACAACCAGGTTGCAAGCCAGGTCTCCAGCCAGGTCCATTGCTGGAGGCAGGTGAAAGGCAACAGTACATTGATATTTCTCTCCTTCTCTGCCTCCCTTCCTTCCCCTCTTTCTAAAAATAATAAATATAATCTTAAAAAATAAAATGGCTCAGCAAAAATTCACCAGTTTTGACAAGCTTTAAAAATGCATGCTGATATGATAGTTGGCACAATACAATCTAGCAATTGTTTTGAATGACGTTTAAGACGATGAAATGCTACTTGAGCCATATTATGGGAAAAAACCCCTAACTTTTTGGCTAACGCAATGTGTACAGTAATTGAGCACTTAAGGACATTAACCTGGCTCAATCAGCGACACTTATTTCTCCATATGTAGGAGAGATTTATGAATATAGTTACATGTGAATGTTCATTTTTTCTCTATGACTTTAAAAATAAATATTCCTTTAATATAAACATTTAAAAAAGCCTCACTTTGTCAATATCTTTATTGGTCATGTCACCGACATTGTTTCTATTAAACTGACCTTTAATTTGCTATTTGGGGAAAAAAAAAACACCTCTATGTGGATAAGAGAGTCAGGTTCTATGTTTTATAGTGCCTTTCAATTTTTTGCAGTAATTTTTTTGTGGCACCTATATATTATATTGCCAAGCAGCCTGCCTCTCTAATCTCCTCAAAACTTATAAAAAGAAGGAGAAAAAGATGTTTACAGAAAAGTTACAAGAGTAGTACAGAAAATGTCTTTTTTTTGGTAAGTTATTTGATAGTAAGCTGTTCACTTGATATCTCATTACCCCGCTTACTTTAGTGCCTGTTTCCTATAAAATTATTCTGCTACAAAACCACAAAGTCTTCAAAACCAGGGAATTAACACAGGTACTAACAACTCCCATATGATCCTAAGACCTCAATCATATTAATTCCATGATATCCTTTATTGCAGAACGATCCATTTTGGATCACATTTTGCAGAGCTGGTATGTCTCCTTAAGACTTTAAATATGGACTAGTTTTTCTCTTTCCTTGCTTTTTTATTTGTGACATATGTAGGCCAGTTATTTGAGTGATCATTCCTTGATTTGTGTTTGTCTAATGTTTCTTCTGAGTAGATTCAATTTAATGCCTTTGTTGGCAGGAATATCTTAAAAAGTGGTGCTGTTTTCCTCTCAGTGTATCTTATCAAGTGACACCTGACTTTGGGATGTTCCATTATTGGTTATGTTACCTTTGATCAGTTGATTAAGGTGATGTCTGCCAAGTTTCTCTACTGAAAAGTTACTTTTTCCCAGTGTAGTTAATATGCATTTTGTGAGAAGTTTCTTCGAGACTGTAAATTTCCTGTTCCTCATAAGACTTTCATATTCCTTGAATTCCTGTACTTGGCACCCTGTGCCTCTGCAAGGATACCCACCTCCCTGCTGCTGGACTCCAGCACCCTGTGGGGGCACATACTCCTCAAACTGCACAGGACCTTCTTCCTGCGTGCTTTCATCGCCCCACTTATGCTCCCACGACAGACCTCAGGCTGCTGCGGCCATGCCTTCACCTGCCCTGAGCTTGGGCACTAGACCAGGCCGCCCTTTGGTGCGCCTGCCCGTTTGGCTGTGCTTGGCTCTCTGCCCCACACTCTGCTGCTGCTGCGGGGCACCCTTGCTTCGCTTGCACTTCTAGACCCTGGGCTGGACTGCCTGCCTTAGTGGACGCTCTTACTTTGCTTAGACTCTTGACACTCCATATTGTCACTGCAACCCTCTTCTTGAGCACTGATGTCCCAGGCCATGTCCCCTTCCCACACTGATGCCTTCCTCAGCTTGCTTGAGCTCCAGCTCTCCCCTTTGGATAGGCCCTCCTTAGACTGCCACCCACTGTCCCACAGCACAGCTGCTGCCCCAGCTGCTGGCTTCATACTGAAATGGTACAGAAGGGTGGGGAGCATAAGGGCAATCCAGTCTCCTCTTAGTTGTTACATTCAGTCCCTGCTGTTTGCTCTCTCACCTCTTTCTGCTTCATAGCTCCTTTCATGAGGAGTAGTTAGATATAATTTATAACATTCTCAGTGTAAAATTTAGTTTTCTTAGAGAAAACAAGATGGCTATAAACTGTGAATAAATACGCAAACTTTGTTGTTTTGGGCATCACAAAAGAATAGCCCCTGTACATGGTATAGCAAGGACAATCAACATCATAGCATTTAACCTCAAAGGAAGGTTGATAGTGAAGATTCAGAGTGCTTCAGTTCAGCCTTCAGAGCTAAAGGCCATCCTGGCCCTGCCTCCTTGTTTCCAGTTTATGATGGCTTTTTGCATGTCACAACATTTCATCCATGAGATGAGGATGGTAAATGCTTTTCTCGTGGGACTCTTGGCGAGCGCAGATGAGATAATGTATTTGAAAATGCTTTGTAAGTGTAAAGTGCTATGCAAATGTTGTTATTTAGTTCTAATTTATTGCATAATCAAATTGAAATCTATACAAAATTAAGTCAAGCATTTTAATTGTACTTGTGACTTCTAGGCAAATTCCCTCTGATTCATAAGGCAGAGAAGAGATCATCATAGTTTTTGCTTTTCAATACCACTTTAAGCATCGTGTTCTGTCACCATTACTCAGTCAGGCAAACATTTCTCTTTGAAGTCCTGCCCATCTGTCATAACTCTATGACATATTTCTGTCTTCTAGATGATTTTTAACCCTAGTATACAATAGGCCTCTTCACCCCAGTGCCTATTGTCTGTCATCTCTGGTGACATCAGTACTGTTGACCTTCTGTGAGTTCTTTCCTGCACTTACAATTGCTTGTGGCACAGTTCTGCTTGCGTACATCACTGGGTAGGTATCTTCAAGTGAAAAACACATCTAATACTGAAGTTACACTTTTCTCCTCTGACCTTCGCTTCCCTAGTGTTTCCGCTTGTGTTACTGGTGTCATTCTTTGAATTAGCTTTTAGGTTAGAAACCTTTCATTCTTCCTCCTGTCATTTCCCATATGTAGTCAGTTACTAAGGTTTTTATTATTATTATTATTATTTTTGCAAAAATATCCTTTCCAGTTGAGCATTTATTTACTCATAATTAACAGCCTACCTCTGGCCCTTGTCACCTAGTCTCTGAACTACTGAAATAGCCTTCTTCAAGGCCAGTGTTAGAACCGTGGCTCTCCAGCTCCAAATCTGGGCCTCTGTTGAATAATTAGATGAAGAAGACCCTTGGGGCCTGTAGCCAGCTCTGAGGAGCCAGTCCTTGCAGATGAGCCAGTCAGATGAAACAGAACATGTCTCCAGAGGCCTGTAAGAGCCTCCAGATGGTAGGGATCAGGCTTGGGGAAGAAATGTCTTGTTAGGCCCAGACTCATGTTGGAAAAAGCCTCTGGAATCTAGGAGGACCTGATGTCTAGGACATGCATGCCAGGACCTTTGCATAACTACTGTTAACATTTCAGAACAATTCCTCTCACCTAATCTTAACGTACAGTGTTTTTTCTTTCTTTTTTAAAATATATGTTTAAATTGCATAATCTTTGTTAAATGGAAAAAGTAATATTTCATGATATTTTTGTAAGTATGTTTTTTTTTTTTTAAATCGGTGCACAGTGTTCTATAGAGTGAAAGGTTGCTGCTATCTTTGTTCTTGTTAGAACAAGATTCCCAGGAATAAAAACCAGTTCTCCATCAGTTTGATTCCAGCTTCTGCTGAAAGTATTTCTGTGTTGTTAACTTATGATTGCTGTTCGCCTCCTCATTTGGGTGTTCATGCTTACTCAGTAACCTGCTGTCCGCTGCCCTGATCTGTGTTTATTCATGCTTGCTCTTTGTTTGTTTCTTCCTTTCTGTCAGCTCATTCTGTTCTTCTCTCCATCCCTGCATCTGTTCATCCACCCACTCACCCATTCATGCACCTGCTTTCCTATCCACAATAAGAGTGTATTGTTTTCTAAGTCTTGTGCTTGTCTCTTGGGATTTAAAGATGAGTAGTCCATTGAGGGACTCATAATAAGGGTGGGGCATATTTATGAACGTTTGCCAGGGTGCATCTCAAGTTCATCTGTAAGCACAGGGAAAATAGTGCCTTACTTTTTCTGAGGAACCATGGTAGAGGAAGCTTCCTAGGGGCAGTGGCATGTAACTTAGCTGAGAATGATGACTAGGAGCTTTCTAGGGCAGATGAGTGGGAGAGACATTTAAACTGAGGGTAAAGAAATGAGCACAGTGGTGATCGTATGGCTCAAGCTTGTCTCTGTTTTTTTCATTGTTGTTTTGTTTTTGAAACAGCTTTTTTGAGATAATAACTCTCATGCCATACATTATTTAAAGTGTACAGTTTAGTAGCTTTTAGTATAGTCACAGAGTTTAGATCCATCACTACAGTCTATTTAAAATTATTTTTTGATTTATTTTAATTTTAGAGAGAGGGGAAGGGAAGGAAAGAGCGAAGGAGAGAAACGTTAATGTGAGACACATCGATCAGTTAGTTGCCTCCCGCACATTCCTGAGCCTGGGACCAAACTCACAACCTAGGCAAGTGCCCTGACATGAATGGAACCTGTGACCTTCTGGTGTGCAGGACAGTGCCCAATCAACTGAGCCACACTGGCTGGGGCTTAAAACATTTACATTTAGAAGTAGAATCTCTTTGTTCTTGAACTGTTACCCTTCAGTCATCCTAGCTTTCCCAGGGTTAGGCAATCACCAGTTTCCTTCTATTTCTTTGGATATTTCAATTATTGGATGCCTGCTGGGTATACAGTTGGTATATTTTGTTTCTTTCTGGGAGTCATAGTCAAAATATCTAACATTGGTGTAGCATGGGCGCTGACAAATCAGAGTGGCACTGGCCTTACAGTACTTTACTCATGTAGTTTCATTATTTCATTTATAGATTTTTGAAGTTATTCTTCTTTGCATTTTGAAGTCTAGCAAACACATGTCTAGTCTATACCTTTATTAATTTTTTTTGGATCTATCCTCTCTTGGCAGTGTCCAGTGGGTTTTTATTGTTTGATAATCAAATTGATAATTGTTTTGACTCAGTAAGATTGCTGGGTCAAATCCAGAGATAGCTCTTGTATTGGAGACAATACTGAGCAGATTTCTAAACTTCCCTTCAAGGAGCTACCTCTGTACTCTAGAATTGATCCTGGAAATGCACCATTTCTAGATGACTTGAGTTACTGAGTTGTGCTGAACAATTGAGGGTTTTATATAATCTGAACAGAAACCAGATGTTTAACAAATTTGCTAGTGAGTGGATTCTCTTGGTTATGATTTGCTCCTTGGCTCAGGAGAACTCTTTTCATATATCATTTAACAATATTTTATTGATTACACTATTACAGCTGTATCAGTTTTTCCCCCTTTGCCTTCCTCCACCTGGTATTCCCCTTTCCCCCTGCAACCCCCTCCTCTTAGTTCATGTCCGTGGGTTGTGCACATGTAAGTTATTTGGCTTCTGCATTTCCTATACTATTCTTAACATCCCCCCGTCTATTTAGTACCTACCAATTATGCTTCCTAATCCCTGCACCATTTCCCATAGTCTTCCCCTTTCCCCTCCCAGCTGATAACCTTCTCAGTGTTCCTTATACCAATGATTTGATCCTATTCTGCTTGTTTGCTTGTTTGTTTTATTTTTTATATTTTTAGGTTATGTTGTTGATAGTTGTAAATTTGTTGTCATTTTAATGTTCATTATTTTGATCTTTTTCTTAAGTCCTTTTAACATTTCGTAATATATAATGGCTTGGTGATGAAGAACTCCTTTAGCTTTATCTTGTCTGGGAAACTCTTTATCTGCCACTCCATGCTAAGTGATACCTTTGTTGGATAGAGTAATTTTGGTTGTAGGTCCTTGCTTTTCATCACTTTGAATACTTGCCAGTCCTTTCTTGCCTGCAAAGTTTCTTTTGAGAAATCAGCTGATAGTCTTATAGGAACTCCTGTGTAGACAACTCTCTTCTTTTCTCTTGCTGCTTTACCTTTAACCTTTGGCATTTTAATCATGGTGTGTCTTAGTGTGGTCCTCCTTGGGTCTAGCTTATTTTGGATTCTCTGTGCTTCCTGGAACTTGCATATCTATTTCCTTCACCAAATTCGGTGCATTTTCCTTCATTATTTTTTCACACAACTTCTCAATTTCTTTCTCTTCCTCTTCTTCTGGTACCCCTATGATTTGGATGTTGGCATGTTTAAAGTTGTCCCAGGGTTCCTAAGCCTCCCCTCATTTTCTTCAATTCTTATTTCCTCATTCTGTATTGGTTAATTGTTTATTTCTTCCTTATGTTCCAAATTATTTATTTGAATCCTAGTTTCCTTCCCTTCACCATTGGTTTTATGTAGATTTTCCTTCATTTCACTTAGCATAGCCTTCACTTCTTCCCTTCTGCATCTGCTGTACTTAAGCTTACCTGTCAAGTCTGCGAGCATCTTTATCACCAGCATTTTGAACTGTGCATCTGTTAGGTTGGCTGTCTATTCATTGCTTAGTTCTCCCACTGGAAACTTGATCTGTCACCTCTTTGGGGTCACACTTCTCTGTCTCCTTATCTTGACAGGCTCCTGTGTTTGACCCTGTTTCTTTGGTAGAGATGCTGCGCCTGTCTGGGTATTTTTTCTTTGTATGTTTTGTTTGTTGGACTTCTGTGCAGTTCAATTTTATAGAATCTCTGGTTGTCTCTAATTTTGAGGGAGGTGTATTTTTTCTTAATTGTAGAGCGAGATGCAGCGTGTCTACCTATGCCTCCATCTTGGCTGGAAGTCTGCTTTTAAGTTCTTTTACTAAAGCTTACTCTATTTCCCAAGTTTTTAGTAGGCATTCAATAATTTGTATTACTATTATTACACATCCTGAGTATGGATAAGCATAATGGATGTTTGTTTGGTGGGAAAGGCCCCCCTTTCCTACTAAATGGTGTTGGGTCCAAAACAGTTAATCATTGTTCCTCTTTGTTGTGTTCTTAGTAATATATATATATATATATATATATATTATATATATTTAGGTAAGGCATGCTTAACTGCCTTACCTAAATCTGTGGATAGACTCCTCTTACTGTTTTATCCATCTCCTAAAGTTGACTTTCAGTGGAACAGCTGTGTAAGATAAATGTTTTATTGCAAGTAGTGTTGATATGAACCCCGTCCATCTCTTCTATAATGCCATGATTATGCAGAAGCCTGCAGGCTGAAGGGAAGATTGGTTGCTGTGCTTTGGAATAAGAATCTTGCACTCATAGTTCATTTTTCCTTTACTGCATGTTTGTCACTGATTCCAGAAGGCCAAAAACTGACATGGTCAAGATTTTGGAAATAGCTAGCCAAGCATTTTCTTTCCAAGCTTCTAGAAATACTGTGAAGCAACCTCAAGGTCATGTAACACTTCTGTATTTTGGTTTTAGATATTGTCTGCATTATTACCATTTTTTCTTTTTTCTTTTTAAAGAATATTTTTTTTTTTTTTTTTAGAGAGAATGGGAGGGGGAAAGAGAGAGAGAGAAACATCAGTATGTGGTTGGCTCTCGCATACCCCCAAATGGGGGTACCTGGCCCACAACCCAGGCATGTGCTACCAGCGACCCTTTGGTTCATGGGTGGATACTCAGTCTACTGAGCCACACCAGCCAGGGCTGCATTATTATTTTTGATGAGGTGAAGAGTCACAAATGAGGCATTCTAATTTTCTTAAATTGATAGTCTTTGGAGTCAGTTTGTCTGGATTTCTAATCCTGACCTACTTTCATTGTTCTCTCCCTTCCTTCCTTGCCATATTTTATTTTCATTAAGTAGGAAACCTAGATTTAACAGAAGGTGCTCTTCGGTTATTTACTATTATAGTTGTGTGTTATGTTACAACTTTATAGTAGTGGGTATGTTGTTTTTCTATGTGCTAAGGTTATTTTATGATTCTTTATTTTTAACTATATTTTATTGATTATGCTATTACAGTTGTCCCAATTTTCCCCCCTTTGCCCCTCCACCCAGTAACCCCCATTCCCTCCAGCAATGCACCCCTTAGTTCATGTCCATGTGTCATGCATATAAGTTCTTTGGCTTCTTTATTTCCTTTATTATTCTTAACATTCCCTGTCTATTCTGTAATAGACAAGGTGTGCTTCTTTTTTTCACATAAAGACAATTCACCATTTAATTACTGCCTTATAACTGCCAGCCTCTCGAATCATATTAATACAAAGTTTTCATTATTTCAAAATGCTTATGTTAATTCATTTGTTTAAAAAATTACCATTTTAAGTAATATCAATTACAACTGGCCCACTTTCATACTGTGTGATTTTAGGCAAGTTACTATTCCTTTCTAAGCCGTAGATTCCCTTCTCCATAAAGTCTGAGTAAGAATGAACCCACCATTTGGGTTCATTTGGAGAATGACATAGAAAAAGGATATGATATGCTTGCTTGACTCATTGCTGGGCACGTAATATATACTTAATAATGTTAGCTATTATTGTTATTGCTAATCAGATTTTTTTTAAAGATTTTAATTTTATTATTTTTAGACAGAGGGGAAGAGAGAGGGAGAGGCAGAGAGGGAGAGAGACATCAATGTATGGTTGCCTTTCACCTGCCTCCAGCCACAGACCTGACTGGAGACCTGGCTTGCAACCTAGTTATGTTGCTCTGGCTGGGAATCGAACCTGCGACCTTTGGGTTCACAGGTCGGTGGTGCCTTATCCACTGTGCTACCAGCCAGGGCTGCTAATCAGATTTTTATTGCTTAAGATTTAAAAGTAATTTATTTTGTGTCTATAAAGAGTTTGGAAAGTAAATGTGCTTCATTAAAACAAATATTAATTTGTTTTTGTATCCTCACACTCAGAGTGGGTGGTGTTTCAATGACCATCATTTTCTTGGTTCAGTGAGTATAAAAGCTTTTAGCAGTGGGAGAGAAGCCCCTTAACAAATGTACATTAGGTCACTGTTTTCATGATGGATCACGGAAGGAAAATAGTTTATGTTCTCACCTTAAAATGAAAGAACACTATTGACTGTAAACTCTATGCAAAAGGAAACTTAACAAAAAATTTAAAAAGCTTGATTTGATTTTTAAGTGAAAGCAATATATGCTTTTATTAATTAAAACAATAAAGATGAATATGAATTACATATTAATGTGTCCTTTCTCAGGATTAAATTTTGTAAAATTATCAAAGTAATGCCCATGCAATTTAAAAATGAGAGGAGAGAAGACATAAAAGGTGCACATGAGCACATAGGAGGACAGCAGAAACGTCATCTTACTTCCAAGGACAAACACCTCAAACAATGTCATATGTATGCTTCTAGAAATTTTCTTCATTTACAACAGAATTTCCCTTCTCTTTTCCTTCTTAAAATACAAGTGACATACAAAACCTGCTTTTCTGCACATTGCTTTGTCTCACCTAATAACAAAGATTATTGTAATGAGTACTTACCAATTTATCTTGCTTTTTAAAATAGCTAAATGGTACTTTAGTTGCAGTCTCATAATTTATTTAGTCAGTCTCCTTATAATGGACTCATAGGCTTTAGATCTTGTGCTTTGCCAGTAATCTGCAATGAGAAATTAAGAATGTATGTGTAAATATGTATATTTATATATGTATATATGTGCGTGCATATATATGAGTGTATGTATATAAATATGCATGCATATGGTGCAGGTGTCATGTCCTACAAGCATGTGTAGGTGAAATCTGATGTGCATTTAAATTATTCATAAATTCCCCTGCATTGCATTCCAAAGAGTTTCCACTCTTAGTGTCACTGCCTTCAGCAGAGGAATAGGTTGCCAGGTTCCTCATTCCTTTGTGAGCGTTGGGTAGTATCATATTTTTTATCATGTTCCAATTTGATATAAGAACATGGTATCCTGTTTCATTTTCTATTTTAAAAATTCACTAAGATCAATGTGTACCAAGGATAAATTCCTAATAGATCAAAGATATAAATGGTAAACCATGTGTGTATTAAAAGAAAACATGGGAAAATTCCTTAGTATCTGGGAGTAACTGTGACTCAAAATCCAGAAACAATAAGAGAAGAGGTATATAAATTTGATAGCCTAGAAATAAAAAAAGTATGAGGAAGCTATAAAAAATAAAATTATAAACTGGGAGAAAATTATAACTAATATTATTGAGAAATAACATTTTCTTTGTATATATACTGTGTTTTCTGTGTTACTAAATTAAAACTTGAAATGAAAATGACTAACCTGACAGAAAAGTGGGCAAAAGGTATGAACAAACTGAAAACTGATTAAAACAAACAAACAAAAACACCAAAAAAAGAAAACCTTGCAAATGGTCCTTAAACATATGAGAAGATAGTCAAGTCATTCATGATAAGCAAAATGCATGTTAAAATCTCACCGGGTATTTTGTTTCTCACCCGATTGCCAAAAGTGCACAGGTTTGATAGCATATTCTGTGGGCGATGCCCGGGTAAACAGGCAGTGTCTTGCATTGCTCTGCCCTTGGAGAATTTGGCAGTTTAATGCAATTACTTATTCTTTGACCCAGCAGTCCCCATGTTTTGGACTTGGCTCCAAAGATAATCTGGGAAGAATACAGAGTGATATATATATATGTACTACTATTCATTGCAGCACTATGATGTGATGATGAAAGACTAAATAATCAAATTGTGCTCTAGACTCCACCTGAATAGCCTAAAGTTTGTTGCCTTGCAAACGAGTTCTGATATTCCAGCCCAGGCACTGGCAATGTTTGTCTAATGGTGCTGATGATTTTTAATTCCATATCAGAAGTTAACTGTAGTGCTATATATAGACCAAATCTCAAAGTAGGTAAAAATATTTTGTGGTCCTCTTCCAAGTCTCCCACTAAATGTGGTGCCTTCTTACTGTCTTTTCCTGCCTTGGTCCATTCTTGTCCATGTACCTAGTCCTTTTCCTAAGGGCTCTTTGGTAAAACTACTGCTTCCTGCTAGGAACTGGAGGACCTGGCATTAATGCTGTGATTAAGGCAAGACTTTCTCTTCCCAGGTATTTAATTCAATAGCCTATTCATTTACTAGTGGTAGTATATTTGAACATTTATTTTACTTTGGGAGATGAAGTTCTGGAAAGACAGGTTTTTTGTTATTTCTTGTTTATTTCTGGATAGTGCCACTCCTAGGTAAGAGTCTAAACTAAGCTCTCATTTCTTCTGTTTTAGATTCATTTTTATCACTATCCTGCATTCTGTATTAATTGTTTGAATTTGGGATATATCTTAAAATTAGTAAGAACAGGAATATAATGTTCCACTTTTCTTGAAGAGCTGTTACAAAGTTTATAGTGCTTTTTTTTTTTTTTTTTTTTTTTTTTATAGAAAATGGCATCTTAGAACCCAGGAAATGTGTTTGTTCATCAGGGGACCAAATATGTGGAATCAGCATTCTTTATTGGCATATAGCCATATGCAATACTCCTCAATCCCCTTCTGTAGTGAGTTTGTTTTCTGAGTTATTTAGTGAAAAAAGGCCTTTGCTGGATGATCGTGGGTTGGCACAGAGCATGCAAATACTTGAGAAAGTAAAATGAAAAAGTCTGTATAATAGTTTTATGCTGGATTTCAGTGATATCACGGTATGTGTCCTAGTTTTTATCCTCTTATCTTATTGGCTGTTCTTTTTCAATGTCATTTTCTCATCTCAGCTTTGCTGCCAGACCTCTTAATGACTCAGTGTTTTGTCTTGTACTTTTTTCTGTCCTTTCTCCATTCACTTCCACCTCTCCTTAGGTGAACTCATCCATCCTTTAGATTTGGATATCCTCTGTGGAGTTTTGATAGTCTCATTTGTGTCTCCAGCCTGAAAGACTCTTGTGAGCTTTAGTTTCACATATAGAAATGGCTGATCAGCATTTCTAATTGGATATTTCATAGGGATCTCAAACATACCATGACCAAAAATAACCCTAATGATTTTTCTCATCCCCAAAATTGTTTCTTTCCAAACCCTCCCTGTCTCAACAGATTGTACCACAAACAACTAATGCTCAGGCCAAAATCCTTTCCTACTTGATCACTTCTGGTATGATTCGTATCTAATTTTTCAGTGGGTTCTCTTGATTCTACCTTCAAAATGTGCCTTCATTTACTTCTCATTCTTGCCGTTGCTGTAATCCTGTTCCAGGTCCCACCTGGTTTTGTTGCTTTTCCTTTTTTCTTTTCATTGCTTTTACACTTGCCCCATCTACAGTCCTGTCTTCACAATGCTTACCAAATGGGCTATCCAGAGAAAAAATTAGTTTATGTTTGAAACTCAACTTCCAGCATGTAATGTGGTTCCTGCCTTCTTCTCCCACCTTTCTTTCCCTACTCTCTGTACATCCAGTCACACTGATGCCTCTGTTGCTGGATAGAATATGGTGAGCTTGGTCTCTTTTAAGGCTTTTGCTTTTGCAGTATCTTCTCAGAAAGCTCTTTCTCCTGTTCTTTGCAGATTCCTTCCCATTATATAAGTCCCAATTCAAACTTGAATTTCTGAGGCAGGCTTATTTTGACTAGCAACCCCACTTAATCTTTTTCATTCTTTATATCATTGACTGGTACCTGAAACTATTTAGCTTATTTCCCTGTTTTTATTTATTTATTTATTTATGATCACATTTCCTTCTTTATCACATTAATTCCTGTAAACTCCTTGGGGATAGATGCTTGTCACAGCCATATCCCCATAACCTAAAATAGAGCCTGGTACATTGTAAGTCATCATTGTGTTTTGGTTGTCGATTGACTCTTCTATGCTTGTAAGTAGAAGAACCTTTTGACGATACTAAGTAAGATGCATTCATACAAAACTAAGTTCAGGAGTAACTGGATAAGAACTGTATTTTTTGGAAGAGGGACTTCTTTTTTGTGGACGATTCCTAAAAAGTTAGGTAGTTTTGTGGGGGTTATGGTATATTTGCCAGTTTCCTGTTGGATGCAACTGTTGTGTCCCCAGTGTTCGCTTTGTTTTGAAAGTCAGTCCATTCCAATGTTGGCAGAGTTCCAGTCAAAATAGAATGATTTGCCTTATTTATTGCTGAAGTTCTCCTTGAGAGGGCTGTTGTGGAAATATGGTAAAAGTTGTCTGATGGTCTAAGATGGTTGAATAGAAGAATGTGCCAGGATACCAACCTGACATCTGGTACAGGTAGTTCTGTCTTTAGATTTTTGTTTAAAAAAATCCACGGACTCAAAAAAAAAAAAAAAAAAAAAAATCCACAGCCTCTATATTTTTATCATTATAACAGATATCCTTGACTTTTTGTTATCACATTAATTCCTGTAAACTCCTTGGGGATAGATGCTTGTCACAGCCATATCCCCATAACCTAAAATAGAGTATAGTACATTGCTCTTAGTTTTTGCTTTGTCTTTCAAAATTAAACATATGATAGCTTGGTTGGTTAGAGCATTGGCCTAATACACAGAGATTCCAGGTTCGACCCCTGATCAGGGTACTTATAAGAATCAACCAATGAATGCATAAATAAGTGGAACAACAAATTGATGTTTCTCTCTCTCTTGCTCCCTTTTTTTCTCTCTCTAAGATCACTAAGGAAAACAAATTCAACATTTGTTAGTAAATAATGAGTATACACTATGTACCAGGCACTGTAATAAGTGAATAGGTAGTTTTAGTTCTAAATATTAAATAAATTTATGACTTTCTTGAAGCTTATTTCAGAAGATTACTATGACCTTCAGAACTTTAGAAGATTGGAAGAAATGCTATACGTATGTAGTCTCACACATTACACCTCTGTCATCTTTCTTTTTGTACCTACCTGTGTATTGTTTAGTGTTTTATGCCTATTTGAATGTCTGTTTTGTGCCCACTACTGTGTTAAGACCTGAATATTCTGAGAGCAGTAGGTAAAAATGTTGTCTTCAGTGTCTTTAAAATAGTGATAAGAACTGGCTGGAAAAATGAATCATTTTAATACAGAATTATAAAGTGCTAGAATAGTTTATGCACAGGCTCCTGTGGGAGTGCAGAGAAGAGGCATTTAACAAACCTTAAGCTGCAGCTGAAGGATGAGTAGGAGTTAGCCAGGTGGATAGGCAAGTGAGGGGCTACAGGAGTCCCTCTTCTGAGGAAAGTAAAGGTATTATAGGCAGATGGCTTAGCGCAGGGTTTAGGAATTCCAGGTAGCTTGGTGTGGTTGGAGGAGCAGACGAATTTAGGGAGAAAAGAATATTGAAGTTAGAGAGTTCTAAATCTGGATAGGCCTTGAATATCAACGTTAAATCATTGGAAGTTTGAAAGAATACTACGATCAGATTGCAATTAGAACAGTACCTTTCAGATGGCATTGTGGGGAATAGTTTGGAGGGTACTAGAGGAGGATGGTGAATACTCATCATTTCTGAGTTTGAGCAGGGTAATCAAATTTATGTTTTTTGAATGCCACTCTGCCCGTAGATTGGGACATACACCGTGGTGTGGGGTTGTGAGTGGGAGGAGTGAGACAAGTTAACATGGATTATCGTATTCAGCTGATATATAGTAATAAGGAACTTCCTTTGCATTTCTAGCATTTTAAGAATTTTGGGACCCTGCCTGTTTATAAAAATATTTTACCATTTTTATGACAAAATGTTGGGGGTGGGGTAAGTTTTTGCTAAGTTACTAGAAGCCTTGATGTGTTCACCCTCCCTCTCATGTGATGCTCTCACTTGAGGCTCCCCACTCAGGTAGGTTGTACGCACAGACATCTGTATGTCCTGTTAGTTCTTCATGTCTTTTGACCTGAGCTTCTCTTATTGAAATACCATTGAAGGTGCTGCAGTTTTCAATTTTGGTTTTCCTTTTGTTATGCTAATCCTATTTTAAAGTGTAAGTTCTTTTAGGCAGCAAGGTACTTGGAAGAGCATAAGGCATTTATAAATTCATTTCACTAAACACAATGGGTTTGGGTGACTTGTTGTACTGCAAGTGAATTTATTATAGTATATAACAATGTCTAATCAAATTGTTGAGAGGAATAAAACCCTCAGTTTGAGGTACATCTTCAACTTTTTTCAAAGAAGACAAGTTATATTTTGAATAACTCGAGCTAAGGAGTATTCAGTGTACAATAATACATGTGCTTGAAAAATATTAACGTGCAGCCCAAAGGGGCAATTTCATATTGAGAGGTAAGATTAGGATAGTTACACTTCAGTTTTTGGAAGTTATTGAATATTCTCAAATATTGAAAATACAGGAAGCAGATGATCATCCTCAATACATTTTAATATTTATTTCTCATGAATATTTCCATGCGATAGCAGTTAGCTATTGTGTTGTCATTGCCTGTTTAATTGACTCTATTCTCTGCTTCACTCTGCTCACCAGACCCCAGCAGTCCCAGTGCCCTCTAAGAAAGCTCTTGGATATTTCTGACTGATTAAATGTGATACTTTTCTTTCTTGTGTTCATTTTTTTAAATAGAAAATGCATCAGACGCAGATTTGTGGCTCCTGAATAGTTGTACTGTAAAAAACCCAGCTGAAGATCACTTTAGAAACTCAATTAAGTAAGTAGAAGTTGATTTTTTTCCTTATTTTTGTGAGGCCAGAGTTATTTTAAGGAAATTTGCTTATAAAAGATTGCTAATAATATATTCATTGTGTATCAAAAAAGTATGAATTGGACTTTTAATATTCTATTGTTTTGCGTTTATTTGATAAAGAGAAACGTGACTGTAGTTTTCTGATAGGTGATTTGAGTATTTGTGAAGTTAGCTAATAGGTGATTGGAATATTTGTTAAGTACTACCAATGTATTCTTTTTTGGGAATCCATGCTGTACCTTTTGAAAATACCCAAAGCAGTTCTTACCTCTTTTCTCTTCCCTGTTCATGCGCTGTTCTCGGTGCTAGTGCTGCCTAGCCATCAAGGGAGATACAGTTTGGTGGGAGAGATGAGCATGGAAGTCCTTGCTTTGTTCCCTCAAATTGAAGTGAAAGAAGTATTTTTTTTTTTCACATGTGCTCTGAATCTTATCCCACCTACCTTCTTAGAAATCTCATTTCATAAGTTATTTTCTCATTCTCCTGTGTTTTTAACCTCTGCAGTCCCATTGGTGCCTTTCCATTGGTGTTTAAACATGCTCAGGTCTGATCACCCCCATGGGCCCCTTTTAGCTATTGTCCTGTTTTTCTTCTTGCCTTCCCTGCCTGACTTAAGATTCTTCACCTCCTAACTTCACTCTCAAACTCATTTCCCTCTTCCCCCAAAATTGGTTTTCTTATGAAATATACGTATATAAGATTTATGAAACCTATAGTTTAAAAAAATATAATAAAATTAACACCAGTATGTTCACCACTAGCATAAACAACATGTCAAGACCTTAGAAATCCTCATATATTTCTGTTTCATTTTTCCTACTAACAGGTAATTTTGATCCTGATTTCTATGAGCCATTTTATTACTTTTATTAGTAAATTTACCATCTGTCAAAACATCTCTAAACAATGGGTTGTTTAGTTTTACCCTGTTTTAGACTTTTTTATTGGACTTAAACTGTTTTCTGAGAATTGCTTCTTTTCCTAAGCATTCTGCTTTTAGATTGATCCATGTTGATGGATGTAAAATTACTCTGGTTACTTGTTGCATGAGTTTGCCACAATTTATCCATTTTACTGTTGATATAATTTTGCGTTTTTCTAGTGCTTTGGTTGTATAAATATTTTGCTGCTATGAATGTTTTGAATATGGTTTCTGGTGTACATGTGTAATAGTTATTTTAGGATATGTAACTATGAGTTAAATTGTTGGGTCACAAGTGTGTGCATATTCAAACTTTAATAGAAAATGCCAAGCTCTTTCCTCAAATGTATATATCAGTGTTCACTCCCATTGGTAGTAATGGATGCGGGCAGTTGTTTTTTCCTTTTTAAAATCCTCACCTGAGAATATGTGCATTGATTTGAGGGGGGGAGGGGGAAGAGAGAGAGAGAGAGAGACAAACACACACACACACTTTAATCAGTCGCCTCCCATACACACCCCTACCGTGGATTGCACCTGCAGCCTGGATATGTGCTCTGATCATGATTGAACCTGCAGTCTTTTGGTATAAAGGATGATGCCCCAACCAATTGAACCACCCAGCCAGGGTAGTAGTTGTTTTTTTCAATTCTTGCTGATACTTGATACGGTCAGACTTCTAACTTTTGCCAATCTAGTGGTGCAGATGATATTTCAGTGTGGTTTTAATTTGCGTTTCCATGATTACTAATGATTTTGAGCATTTTTAATGTTTATTGGCCATTTGGATTTTTCTTTTTCTTTCTTTCTTTCTTTTTTAAGATTTTATTTATTACCTTTAGAGAGAGCGTAAGGAAGCGAGGCAGAGAGGGAGAGAGACATCAATGTATGGTTGCCTTTCACTTGCCTCCAGCTACGGACCTGGCTGGAGTCCTGGCTTGCAACCTCATTATGTGCCCTGTCTGGGAATCGAACCAGCAACCTTTGGGTTCGCAGGCCGGCACCTTATCCACTGTGCCACCAGCCAGGGTCTTCAATTTTTTCTTCCTTTGTGAAACTGCTTTTAAAATATTTTCTTTCTAATGAATTGTCTTATTTATTTGTGGAACTATGTTACCTGTGTAGACTAGATACTAATCCTTACATGTTACACATGTTGCAGATACTGATTGTAGTTTTTCACTTTCTTTAGTGGTATATTATGATGAAGATAAATTTTGCTTTGAAGTTTATCAGTCTCCTCTTTTGGGTCTGTGCTCATGTTGTTCAAGAAATCTTTTCTTACCCTGTAGTTAAAATGCTCTCCAATATTTTCTAATAAAAGTTTTATGGAGGTTACCCCATAGATTTAAGTTTGTAATCCATTTTGAGTTGATTTTATTTATTTGTTTATATGATACCAGGTGGGGGGGGGTCTCAATTTATTTAAAATTTCACAGAATTTTAGTTTTTTTCATGTAGAAACCAAATTTTTCTAGTATTGTTTTGTTTTTGTTCTTTGAAAATTTGTTCGTTCTTCTTTTATCTGTGTATTACCCACTTTGTCATATCTAAGTGTCCATAGATACTTGGGTCTGTCTCTGGGTTTTATTTCATTTTATTGCTTTATTTATTTACATTTTTTTCTACACAGTCATAATTAATACAGATTAATATTAAGCCTAGATATTTGAAAGTGCTAATGCATTTTTATTCTTCTTTAAGAATGTCTTGACTTTTCCTTTGACCTTTCATATAGATTTAATACCATGTTTTAAGTTCAGCAGGTGATTTTGATTGTGATTACATTGAGAAAATTGATACCTTCTCATTGTGAGTTTTCAGCCTATGAATAAGGTATTAAGTCATCTTTGACATTCTAAGGATTATAATTTCTTCATGTAGCTCCTGTGCATTTTATAGATATTCTACCCCAACAATGTAGATACCAAATTGTTCCAATATCATTTATTAAAAAAAAATTTTTCTCCTTTTACCTGTACAATATGTTTTAAAAAATCTTTGTACTATTGTAAAAGGTAAATTAAAGGAAAATTTAATTCTCTAAACGTGTTTACTTTTTTTTGTCTTAGAGACTTACATCATGCAGTTGTGCGAAGGATGGTTGGGCATAAATAAGATGATAAATCAGAAGTCCATTTAGGATAGAGTTGCAGTAGCCTAGGCACTGATGGCCTAATTTTGGGTGGCAATACTCAGAGTTGTAAGGAAGGAATTGACTTGAGAAAGAATTCTTTACACATTCAGCGTTGTTAAGTATGACCTTTTACCTCTCTAGCTAGAATGATGTAGGGAGCTCCAGAAAGGGAGTTTAGTTTAAGGGAAGACATGTTTTGGTATGATCTTGTATGTGTAGTCACAGCTAAATATAGTAATAAGGTAATAGATTATATTTGACCTTTATTGATTATGTTCTTTGTGGAATGCACTGTTGAAAGTGCTTTATGTCAGTTGGATATTAGCTATCTTAATTCTTACAGACTATCACATTGTGGATTTCAATTTTATATTGATTTTACAGATGAAGCAGCCTGACTTTCACAGATAAAGTTCTCTAAGGCTGCTCAGTTAATGAATGGTGGAGGTGGGATTTTTCTTTCTTTTTAAATCCTCACCCAAGGACATGCTCATTGATTTTAGAGAGGGGTGAAGGGAGGGAGATAGAATTGATGTGAGAGAGGAACATCATTCAATCCATTGCCTCTCCCACTCACCCCAACTGGGGACCAAACTGGCAACCTAGGTAGGTGCTGGACCAGGAATCAAGCCTGTGACCTTTTGGTTTTTGTGTCCACACTCTATCCACCCAAGCCACACCAGCCAGGGAGGTGGGATGTTAACCTGGGCAGCCTGACAAGGAGTCTGTATATTCAGTCATTTTATTACTGTGCTTCCTAGGTAAAGACGCCAGGTAAACAGTTGTAGAATTGAGGCAGGTATCACCTTAATGTTATAGATTCTATATTGTTTGCATAGAAGTGAGAGTTGAATGTGATGGCATCCTCAACTAGGAAAATATAGAAGGAACAGAGAAGACTTCTTTTCAGAACTGTGGTGGGAGGCAAAAGAGGGTGGTAGTGATGTGGGAGGAACAAAGGAATTTGGTTCATATAAAGGAGCAGAAGGAAGAATTAAACCAATAGCAGAAAATTATATTTACCAGATGCTGCTCATTTTCAAAGAATGTTTTTTATGAGAAATGTCTCATGTTCTTAGATAATCTGTTTTTTTCCCTATAGGAAAGGTAAGTAAGATAGAAAGGTGTTTTAGTGCCACCAATACCCCTAAGTGCAGAGCTCAGAGAATTTAGTTTCTGTAACGATCACTTTTATGATCTAATTAATGGATACGCTCCTTGGAGGTTTCTGAAAGTTTAAAAACTCGACTTGTGTTAATGGGTTTTGTTATAGGTGTATAAACCGTGTTGTGAATGTGGTTCAGAGGAATAATTGAGGGAGGTAACCATGTAAGAAAAGTTTGTCATTTTAACACACTAGACCTAGTGGAGTCAAGCACAGTTTCCTTTAAATGCATTTACTCTGCTTGCTTGAAAGATAGTTTAAAACAATATTGTAAGTGATTAAGTATTTTTAAAAAATATGGCTTTGAAGGCTTTTTGATAATCACAACTGTTAGGTTCTTAACACCTAAGCTAACATTTGATTTGTTTCTGGAATAAATACAGTGCTGTAAAAAGCACAACTGCCAATGAAAAAACATCAAATTCAAGTGAAATTTTACATTTGAAAACTTTCAGTGATAGATCTAAGCTAACATTTGATTTGTTTCTGGAATAAATACAGTGCTGTAAAAAGCACAACTACCAATGAAAAAACATCAAATTCAAGTGAAATTTTACATTTGAAAACTTTCAGTGATAGATTTCTTTTTCTTGTCAAGCATTTTGCTTTATTGAGATGCTTTCCCCCTTATCATCTCATAACAAAGAAAAAAAATTGAATAGTTCATAAACTCATTATACCTTGTCATGTACTCATTTATCTTCTGTCATTCTCCAGGTCTATCTTTCCCTTCAGCTACTCCGTTGTATGCAGTTCCCCTTCTTACTATAGAAGGGCAAGCTAGGGTGTTTCCTCTTCCTCTTTTTTCGTGGCACCCAGTCCCTTCTGCTCAAAGCAAAGATTTACAAGGAAGGTCTGGGGCCTGATTTTTTTTAAACCTGGACCCCCTATAAAAATGATCACACCACTTTGCCACTCATTCCTAGGTTTGTCATCATTTTTGATTATTAGCTTTTGTTCCTCCTCTAATGTCTTTTAATAGTTGTTTGTCTTTAATTCCTTGCTATCTTATTTGATCTCTCTTGAACCTCCAGGCAGTGGACCATTTGTTTTAATATCAGTAAAGAAAGATAACTGTGAGTGACTTACTCTCTTTCATGTGATTAATACAATCTCATTAATTAACTCCATTAATTGATTGTGAATTTCTGACAAGATAGCCATGGACTGATTTTTGGGGGAAGGGAGGAGCTTATTTCTTCTGGTGGTAGTGGTGGTCAAAATACTAGTTTTGCAACTTCACAGTATAAACATGTTGGGAAGAGTATTTAATCTTGGTCAGAGAGAATATTGGCTTAAAATTATTTGGAAAGAATAATAACTTGTGCTGCTAAGAAATCACGCTATCTTTAAATAATTTTTTAATCTAGTCAAAATACCTAATGTGAAAATGCACATCCGTGTTAATCTGTAGGCTGTATTATCTGTAGGCTTTTTACAAGTTGATCTAATTACTAAAGATTTACAGTGTTTGTATAATTAATATTCAGATTTATAAAGAGTAGGAGTTTTAAGTAGCAAAGTGTTAAAATAGTTTTTTACTGCCTTTTGACTGTGAAATCTTAAGTGCTATTGCATTTACTCATTTTGAAAAAATTGCTGAGCCCATAGTCTGTGATGGCAGCCTGTTGCATGCATTTCTTTTCCTCTTGAGCATTTATTTGCCAGTTGCCCTGTCCTCGTTTCATTCATTATACCAATTTGATTTAGACATATGGCCTTTAACTTGAGGGGTTCTTGAGCAAACAAAGATGTTTTTGAAAGAGATCAAAAGTTTCAAAAAAACTTTTTGCTCTTAATGAGAATATCAAATAAGAAAACTCCTTTAGTTAATGCTTTATAGAAATGTGGGATCTTTTCCATGCCACCTAAAGGAGGTCATTCAGAGGCTGGTGAAAATAAACACATCTTGTGTGTTCTACATTAATGACAGAAAGAATAGCCAGCTTGCTTTGATCATGGACTGTCAACCTCTGTTTGACCTTGTGCATTATTAACCCAAATGGGCATTGTGATTTAGCCATACAGATAGTAGACAAGAGTTGCTAATTTTTTGAACCACCTTTGCCTGTAGAAATAAATGGTAATGTTGAAGGAATGATTTAGCTGTCTGAATGAAAATTACTGGAAAGAACAATTAGAAGTGTAAAGAGAAATGGACAGAGAAGAAGTGTGTTGAGACAGAGGCTACCTGCTTTGTATACCTTCTGTTTATAGGAGAGTTCCTTATACAGAGTTCTGTTGATCAAATACCTTATTGGATAGGCATTCCTAGTGTGAACAAAACTTTTTTTTTGCTTTATGTAGATTTAACTTTGAGGTCTTCATCATAAATTGAAGTTTCAGCTGGTACCAGAATATTATTTCAACTTGAATTCATAAAATGAATTGATTCCAGAAAAGCTGACTTATTAAGAATAGAGAAGTACTTTAGTACCTTTCCATTTAGTTAGTACTTACTAGTTTAAAAGGAAATTGAAACAAAAACTTGACTGATTTTATTTTTAACTAGATTTGTTAGTAACAGGTTATCTTTTTCTTTTTTCAAAGAAAATGTCTGGCATTGGAAGATAAAACACTGGGATTTAGTTTGGTCTTTTGCAAGAAAGAGATTTAACACAAGGTGTTTTCTCAAGCCTATTAATAAGCAAGTTGTGGATTTTTCTTTAAAATTAGATATTTTAATTTTAGCTTTTCTAGATGTAAGAAATAGCTTTAAATCAATATCAGTTTTATGCTATTTAAAATGTCAGTAGCAGATAACTGTGAATCATTGTACACTTTTCTAATCACAATCTCAGTGTTTCAGTTATCTGACCATTTCTTATCTACTTCCATTGTTTAGATCTATCTATAGTCAGATTACTCCAAAATTTCTGTTTCTGACCCTGGTTTCGCTTTCCAAGATCTAGACTTGTGTATACTGCTGTTTCCTGCACTTCCCCATTTAGATGACTCATTGATTGACACTTCAGATCATCAGAACCTCTTCATTATCTGCTCACCTTTTCCCGGCAGCATTTTTCCATTCCTATCTTGTTTAGTTGTGTAGACACCCACTGAATATACTGGGAGTGTTCTTGATTCCCTGTTTCTTCTTTTTTCTCCCTATTCTCAAGGATTGACTTGACTTCTAATTATCTTTTCTTTCCTCCTCTTGACCCCTTCCTTCTCTTTCCATTTGCCCAGTGTTAATTGCTGTTTTGTCACATATTTGGTTGTAGAATATTCCTCTTGGCACCTGTAGTGAACCACTGTGTACTCTTTGTTTCATCAAATTGCCACAAATGAGACCATAATCTCTTGAATTGAATCCTTCTCTCCATCTCTATTGCTAATATCTTATTTATGGTCCTCATCTCTTACTCTTAATATTACAGTAGACTTTTTGCTTTTCTCAGCTTCTTTTCTGTTGCAGTACATGCTTTCCTCTCTTCATGCCCTGTAATGATTCCTTCTCAGCTGCAGGATACAGACAAACATATTAGTGTAACAGGTATGTTTTTAAAAATCCATTTCTTGTCTACTTTTTTTTTTTTTTTAAAGATTGTATTTTTAGAGAGAGGGAAAGGGAAGGAGAAAAGAGAAGGAGAGAAACATCAATTGGTTGGTTGCCTCTTGCAGTCCCCCAACTGGGAACCAGGCCTCCAACCCAGGCATGTGCTGGAACTGGGAATCAAACCTGCCACTCTTTGGTTTGCAGGCTAGCTAGTGCGCAATCCCCTGAGTCATATTAGCTAGGGCTCTTGCCTACTTTTCTGACATCTTTTCTTGCCACTCCCTCATAGATTTTACATTGCCTCTGAATTGTGTGATTTTCAGACACATAGTGTCTTCCTTTTCCCTGGAAAATGCTCTCCCTTTCCCTCTAATGCACACACATACTCACACCCCCATGTAATCCTGCCTGGCAACCTGTTCATCTTTTGGAACTCATATCAAAGGTTATCTCCCTTCTAACTCCCACCCCTTACTGCCAAGGTCTACAGAGGTAATTACCCTCTTTACCGTGCTCTTCTTTATCCTATACAAACATCTATTGTTGCATGTTACATTTTATTACTTGTTTACATATTTGGTTCTTAACTAGATTGAGGCTGGAGGTGAGGTGATTGACCTCAGGAAGATCCTTTTTATGGAGTCTTTGATCCTTCTACTCTCATGTAATGATTTTCCTTTTCTTGGGAAACATGCCGTTAATAGAGTAAGACTGCTAGTCAAATGTTCTAAGAAGGGTACCTCAAGACCTATGTGAATTCCTTGTTAGTAAGAGGCTGTATGTGTATTTGCAAAAGGGGAACAAACATTCTAATTTTCAAAGAACACATTTAAAAGACTTTCTTTAGAAATATGTTGTTTTGCTTTTTATGTTTTACTTATGGATTAGGGAGAAACCTGCCCCTTGTCTTAAACGAGGTAAGAAATGTCTGCCACTATTAGTCCACATTTTCTTTCCAGAGGAAAGTAGCAAAAAGGGTAAAATTCTCCTTTCTTGGAGTAGTCACTTGGTCCTGTTGGCAGAAGTTCAGCTGTGAATGCCCTGTTTTCCTGTCAAACTAAGTGAGCTGGGCCAGCTTCAGGACCTTGGCCATTGGGTTAACTGAAACATCTCATCTAGAGTCAGAGGGTAAGAAAGTTGTAGATAAAAACCCTGGTTGTGTTTGGTCTTGAGCTTGACAAACAATTATAATTGCTTAGTACCTGTTTGTATAATTAGGTTGAACTGGTTCTTCCTTTTTTGGGAGGAGAGTTTAGCATCCTGTGCTGACAGTGCATCAGCAAGTCATTGTTAATGTATTATTTTATGTTAAGTGTATTATAAACTGTATTATTATCATGGCATTTGTCTTACATTTGAGTGTTGTTGTTCAATTTTGATGAATGAGCTAAAACCACCAGATATACCACCAAAGGAGGGGGTACCAGCATGGCTGTTGTAGGGGAAGAAATGTAAATGTTGGGAAGGTTCATTTGATTTCACATCTCTGTGAAATGAGTCAAACAGTAAGATGTATGCAGAGAGTGACATGGTTTTGCCTGTTTTATTCAGAGACCCTTAGCCTGGTAAACAGTTGGCACTGAGTTATTCAGTGAAATGAAAGCTGATTTGATGAAAACCAAACTTCTCTGCAGAAGTTACTGTTTATATGTAAGCTCTTCTTATTGTCTGCCATATGTGAATTCGTATTATTCAAGTCTTAAGTCATGATTCTGTTTAGTCTACATTCTGTTGTTACTAGGACTTTGTATTATTTTTCCCCGTCAGCTAGTCTGGGGTTAATAATGGTATTGGAGTAACATGCTTTCTGGAAACATAAATGAAGAGCTTTCTGTTGATTCCTAAAGTGAGGGGTGAGACATATAATTCAGAGCAGATTTTGACCAGTTTCCTGTTACAAGTCTTAGTTGCATATCCCCTAACCATGGAAACACACAGAGATGAATGAGGAATGCAGGGAGATTATTGTATAATACATCTCAGTGAGAAATTTGATGGGAAATAAAGGAAAAAGTATTTGAAGGTTGAATTCCTTGTTCGACTTTAAAAAAATGGCGAAATAGTTCAACTTACATTTGAAAGATATCTTAATTTGCAAGTCAGGAATAGAAAAAGCAGTTCAGATATAGTAAGTCATTTTTAAATGCAAAACTGAGTTTTATAGTCATCTAAAATCTTTTGGAGAACAGTATTTTGCATATTTTATGATTACTGTTACATCAACAGTTGCTTTGTTTTTGCCATTTTAAACAAGAGAGTGAGTGAAAGAGGTCAGTGTATGATGTACTAGCAACAGCTGGTTGATAGCATTGAATACTTCCATAATTAAATATATGTGTTGGCTGTTGTCCTAACAGCTCTGTAGGTGGAGGCCCTGAAAGCATGCAGGTACTTGCTTTAGCAGGATTAAAGAAGAAATCAACATGATCTAGGCTTGTGTTTTCTGCCAAGAGTGATTTCCTATTGTTTTGTTTTGAAAGACATCCTACTTATTTTTGATGTGTGTGTGTTTATACAACAGCAGAGAAAAAAAAAAGAGGACTTGTATTTCTTTCTCTTTTTATCCTATGTTCCAAGTGTGAGAAACATAATCTTTCTTAATTTTTACTCAGTAATGTTGTATAATTCACTGATAAATGAAATAAAAATGTATGACCTTTCAATCAAAGGACATGATGCTAAAATATTAACTGTTTCTGTTTCTTACTTTGGTTTAGGTTTAGGTGTCTTTTGGGCTATTTTTAAGAAGTTAACTTTGATTTTAGACTACACTAAGGCATGCTTGTTTATGATCATAAAAAATTGGGATGGAGTGGCAGTGAAGGATAAATCAAAGCCATAGGTAAAATGCAATTGTACTTTTAGTTAATCGCCTTATCTGGGGATGCAAATCCTACTCAAAGCACCCTGTGTTTACCTCTGTTACTGTTTTTATAGTTCAAGGGCTGAGGCCTGTGAGTACAGGCTTTGATGATTGGAGGCCACTTTGTGGGGATTAGAAAAAAGATGCCAGTTCTTGTAGACTCAATCCAGAATGGCTGTGTGTGGCCACCCCATGTAAATACCTGTATTTTAATCATTTCTATCTGTCTATACTCCATTTCAAAGTTCCTTAGGGGCAGCCACTATGCCTTTTATCCCACCACATAGTATGGTGGTTGACAATGATAGTTGAACAAATGAATGAACCATCTCATATGTTTGCTTTCTCTATATATTTATCCTTTGGACACCCCCATCCTTACCCCTGTCAGAACGAGTGTCTTTTTTGTAGTTTTTCATAGGACTTTTTCTGTATGTCTCTTTCCTATTAGATTACATCTTAGAAATTAAATTCAGCTGCATGTCATAGAAAACCCAAAAAGTGGAGACTTAAATAAGATAGGGAATTTATTTTTCTTTCTATAATAAAGTACACAGGACATTGCTGGCTTTGATTTAGTAATTCAAGGATGTGAGGGCTACGTCTCTGCAGTTTTATTGATCTTTCCATGATGTTAAATGGTTATTACTCTCCTGCTATCATATGTACTTTCCAAAGAAGAGGAAGTACCAAAGAGGATAACAGTTGATTTTTGTCTCTCCTTTAAGAAGCTTTATTGGAAGTCTCATTTAAAACTTTGTGTTTACATTGCATTGGCTGGAAGGAACCATATTGCTTGACTATTTGTAAGGGAGGCTAGGGAATGTAGAGTGTTATCATTTGTTTTGGATGATCACGTTATTCTGAACAGAATTGGGGTTCTCTTCTAAGGAAGAATGCTCACTGGGGGCTAATTATGTCTTTGCAGCAGGTTGTCATCTTGGGGCAAGATACAGATTTTATTTATCTTTCTTGTTTGTCAAAACAGTGTATTACATGAGCTCTTTAACATCCTTGTGAACCAATGACCCTTTTTGTTCACAAATGACTCTTTGGGTGTGCAACATCTAAGCTCATGGCTTAGTACAAATAGTAATAGTAGTAGTAGGAGTGTAATAGTAGTAGTAATGATAAAGAATATAGCAGGTCCTTGAAAAAAAAAAGTCATATTGTTATATAAAATGGATGAGAAGAAAAACTACTTCCTAGCTGTGAGTTCTCCCCATTTTGGGTAGGTTTTCTCTGTGCACCCTGGTTTCCCACCACATCCCAAAGCTGTGCATGTGAAGGGTGAATTGGCATGTCTAATTGGTCTCAGTCTGAGTGAGTGTGGGTGTGGGTGTCTCTCTGAGGGGAGGGTGTCCTATCCAGAATGGGTCCTGCCTGTGGCCAGAGCTGCCAGGAGAGGTTCTGGCCACATGAAACCAGGGACTGGGATTATGTGTATGTAGAGCTCACATATATTTCACTGTTTAATATGGAAAGTGTTTGGGGTCTTTTATTTAGAAGTTTGATGCATTTGTGTCCAGAAATGTGTGGTAAGAAGACAACTCTTGTTTCTATCAATTAAGACTGGTAAAATTGGTTTCATTATACATCATTTGGCATAAAGTTGCACTTTCCAAGAACCTATCCACGATTTTAAACGAGGTCTTACTGTAATTGGGATTTTCCCATACTTCCCACTTTTTTTAAAAAAAAAGATTTTATTTATTATTTTTAGAGAGAAGGGTAAGGGAGAGAGACATCAGTGTATGGTTGCCTTTCACCTGCCTCCAGGTGAAAGACCTGGCTGGAGACCTTGGGAATCAAACCATTAACCTTTGGTTTTGCAGGCTGGTGCCTTATTCACTGTGCCACCAGCCAGGGCCTACTTCCCACTCTTAAGGTCTGCAATAACCCTATTTGAAATGAAATCTATAAGAAAGGTACTTCATTGGTTTTATGATTCATTTTTGTGATACAATCATTTGTAAACCTGGTTTAGAAAATAGAAATCATAAAATAATTTATCTGAAAAAAAGCAGAGTTTAAAATTCTTGATTAAAGAGGGCCTTAAACTGGAGGACAAATTGAGACTTAAATTTATTCTATAATTAAATGTTAGAAAACAGTATTTTATGTAATTCTAAAAAGTTTATATTAGCTGGAGAACAATGCTTCTTTTAACAAAGATGGAAATTTAGTGTTTTACATTTAACTTGGGAAAAAAAAAGAAAAATTAGATGTAACCAGTGAAAGTCTAATCAATGGGAAGCAGTCCTATAAAACTTTTTGTAGATTTTGGTAGGTTGGTGTCATTGGATATTATTAGAGAGGAGTTAAGAATATCAAATTCTCATCCTAGAAATGCAACCAGAGCATTTGCAACGGTGACTTTTGGTGTCCCTGCAGAGATATACTACTAAGCCACTGTCATGAACCACCCTGGCATATTTTGCCCTGAAGTCTCGTTTTGTAGTGTTTTTCTTATTTTGGTGAGAGCGAGAGAGTGAGAGAGAACCTTTCTCAATGTAGAAGAAAATGACATTGTATCTTATATGTGAATATTAAGCAGGCCAATTCCCACCTGATGAAGAATGAATAAAATGAAGACTTGTCCCAAAACAAACAAACAAAAAATCCCCACCAAACAGAAAGGAACAGAATCATATGGTAGAAATTGTTTTGGGAAAAATACAAATTGAGGTATATGTCAAGGATCTCTTTTACAATATGTTTTAGAAGTCAACAGCTTGTCCTTTGTGCCAGCCAATGAGGTGTTTTCTAGGTCATAAATTGCTTTTCTGTTGTGAGAGGGATCAGATAAGCAAGTTTATGGCAAAACTGAAATGTTTAATTTGATGCTTTCCTTAAAAGTCTGTGAATATTTTATGTTAGTTACTGAAGGGCAAGGTTTGTCTTTCTTTAAGTGAGAAAATGCTTTGAGTCAATTAAAAAAAATAAGTTTTGGTCATCCATAGCTGAAACACTGATTAATTTACTGGTTTGATGTTAATAAATAACAGAGGTTTTGGTGTCCTTGATCATTTAAATTTAAAATGGTAATTTAAAGAAAAACATGAAACTAGAACTGATGGATTCTGGGCACATGGTACCTTGAGTATATATTTCTGAGGCTTTCATTGTTCCACTACTTAATTAATTTTGGGCAACTGTTAAAGCCTTAGAACTGAGCATTAGGGGAGAACACAGATGCAGCTGAGCTCCTTCCTGGGTTCTGGGATTAGAGGAGGGGGCTTATCTGTAGTCCTAGTGGGGATGAGAGGAGTATCAACAACCTAGAATCTGGGACCTAGGACACTGTTTCTGGACCTTATGAGACCCAGTGGTCCTTTTGTATAACAAAGTGCTTTGCAATGTACCCTTCATTCCAAAGTGAAATTCATAAATAAAATAATCTACCTACACACAATTACAAATAACACAATACTCTGAATATAATTAAAATAGGGGAAAATACCCTCATCCTTTTTTCCCCAAGACAGAGGGGTCTTGAGGTGACTACAGCAGTAGGAGATGGACAAGGAGGTCAGGCGACGTCAATCTTCATCTGAAATTGTCATAGAAGGAAAAAGGAAAAAGCCTTCACTTTCTGAGTTACATAAGGTACCGAAGCTGTTAAATGCAAAACCACAGGATGTTCATATTAAATCACCACTGTCCAAACTCAGAAGCTCAGAACGGTGGGACCTCCCTTTGCGGGGGTGGGAAAGAAGCCTAAGAAGCAAGGTCCTTTCTCTAGATTATGAAAGTAAGAAAGGTGTCAGTGGGCGTCCTGTCACTTCTAAGACATAATCAGAAAGGCAACTCAAAGTTATGGTGATGAATGTCCCATGGACAGATTTAGGATGAAAATTCAGAAAGATAGCACCTAGAAACGATGCTAATTTATGTGATGTCAGCAAGGTGCTATCAGACCCTTTGACTTCAACTTCTGAAGCCTAGAAACAAGTCAAAAATTAGAAACTCTCCACCAAAGCCTTCATTATTGGAAAGAATACCCAGAGGTGTACTGAAGAATGTCCTGGGAGTGGAGTTAAGAAAAAAATTCATAGGGACCTTTCCTGCAACTGAGGCCAGTGTGGGTGACGTAGACACCTTGCCATCAGAGCAGCTTCCTTCAACATCTGATGCAGCCTGGAATCTTGTCAAAACCTGAATCCTTACAGAAGCTTCTTTTTATCTGAAAGAGATTCTCAACCAAGTGAGACAGCAGATAAGAATTATTCAAAGCTGGCTGCACATACCAAAGACAAGAGAAGGGGCAATGAAGGCATTTCTCTTGTAGTGTCCGATACTCAATTTAAAGACCTTAATAGTAGAAGCAGAGGTTGTGATCCTCTTGAAGAGGGGAGAGAAACAAGGGTGGTGCTTATTCTGATTAAAACATGTAACCCAGTCTGATTTCCAGGAAGAAAAGGCTTAGAAGTGATTTACAGATTCTCTTAATTCTACTTCTTTATATAAGGCAGTGGACAGACAAAAGAACAAGAAAATGACTCAGAGGAAATACTCCTCTGAGTTTGAAAAGCCAAGTGAAAACCATTATCAGGACCCAAAACTGCATGAAGAAATTACACCTGAACCTAAAGAAAGTGATTTTATTAAACTGCTTCATGTAATAGTCAGGAGTTGGCTTTGAATGCTGCCCCCCAAAGCACCTCTTACTATTTAATCACGGAAACTTCTGAGAGCTTTATTTCCATTGATAGTTTGGAAAATCTACCAGGTTGAGAAGGATAAGAATTAAGTTGAACACAATAGAAAAGCCTGTTTTAAGCAATCATTGATCTCAGCTGAACCAATGGTCATGTCCAGTGAAGAAGGACCCATTGAACATAAAAGTTCAGAAATTCTTAAATTGTAATCCAAGTAACACCATGGCATCACTAATGAAAATGAGTATTTCTGAATCAGCATGGTCAGAACTGCCATTGATTATGTGTGACTCAGTATAGGCTTCATCTGAATTATGTCCTGTTATGGAAAACATTTTCTGTATCATACGTAGTAATGAGATGGATCTACAATTGGATTTTATATTTACTTCTGTTTATATTGGTAAAATAAATGGAGCTTCTAAAGGTGTGTTACCAAAAAAAAAAAAAAAAAAAGGAAAAATAATATATATATATATTTATTATATATGTTATTCAAAATATAAATGCTTAGGCACAAATATACTGGAACACCTAGTAATCGCTTACATATAGAATTACATAGACTGTGGTTTGATATGTGTGTAGCTATAACAGCTTAAATACCAATAATGACATTGCCCCAGTCATTCCAGAATGGATGACAACCTCTGGTAAAATTCTTAATGAAACAAAGTATACTTTTCCCTTTATTTGCACAAAAATTAGATTCCTGAAATTAAGAAATACATTGGGCCGGCCTGTGAACCCAAGGGTTGCTGGTTCGATTCCCAGCCAGGGCACACAACCAGGTTTCAAGGCAGGTGAAAGGCAACCATACATTGATGTTCTCTCTTGTTTGCCTCTCTCCCTTCCCCTCTCTCTAAAAATAATGAATAAAATCTTAAAAAAAGAAATACATTGGGTTTATACATAAAATACAGTTAGATTCTAGGACCAGATACTGTGAATATCTTCTTTATACACATGAATGTTCAGTGGGATGTTCAGAACTTGTGCAGGGCATGTGGAATTCTTTGTACAGAAGAGAACTATGTATTAGAAGACAACTAGTACCTCTGACTGCTGTCCCTGAAATGCCCACTAAAAACTAGAAAGATAGGACAGATTTAACCACCTAATGATTAAAGTTTCTATATAGCTTGAAGCACCCAAAATAAGATTTTAAAAAATCTATAGTGATTTAAAAATGTATTTAGTTTTTATATGTATATATGAGCTATATATATATGCATGTATTATTAATATACATAAGTGAATAATGTCAAAGAGTACCTTAAATGAGTCTGCTTTATTGAAAATTTTCCAAAAGGTATGAACAAGCAATTTATGGATGAAGAAATGAAAATGGCAGAAAAGATATATGTTCTTACCAATTGTCAGAAATACAAATGAAAATTAGAAATTTTTTTCCTGAGTAGATTGAACTTTTTTTTTTTTTTTAAGTAGATCTAGTGCTTTTAACATTGTAGGAAAATGCTTATTCTGATACATTGCTGGTAGTAGTTTGAATTATTACAGTTTTCTAGGAAAGTAGTTTTTGATAGGTATAAAAATATGTATATCCCTTCATTTAGCAATTCTGTGTTTTATGACCCACTCCTACAGATTAAAAGTACTTATCTGGATGGATAGGGACATAAAGTAATTTATTGGGCCATTGTTTATGATGGCAAAAAGGTGGTAACAAATTTTGCTTCCATCCTCCTCCCTTTTTTCTCTCCCTTCCTCCTTCAATTGTATATTGTGGAATAATTTCAGACATATCTATGGCTTCCTCACTTTTTGTGGATTTATAAATTACTTCTTTGTCATTTATTTATGGATTCATAGTGCTCTATATTACATACGTGAGATTTTGTTTAACTCACCTATTGATGAACATTTAGTCTTTAATAATTGGCTGTTTTAACTATATTTTGACTGGGACTTTATTTTATAGAGTTAAAAAATTTTATCTTGAAATAATATACTTACCAAAAAGTCTCAAAAATAATACAGATACTTTTTAGAAACCTTTTGCCTAGCTTCGTCTAACGTTCATATACTTTACATTATATTGCAATTATCAAAACTGGAAATTAAGTTAATAAATAGTGTTATTAACTATTATACAGACCTTATTCAAATTTTGTCTTTTTTTCTGGTAGAAGATCCAATTTTATTTGGTTGTCATGTCACACTTCCAATCTGGGACAGTTCCTCCATTTCTGTCTTTTTTGACTTTGACACTTCCAAAGAATAGTGGTAATATTGTAGAATATTGCCTTATTTGAATTTTGCTTCTGATATTTCCTTTAGGTTGGATTCAGATGTTATGTATTATATCAGAAATATGTATAGGAGTGATTGATATGTGTCCATCTCAGTATGTCATACCAAGTAGTCAACATGTTACATCTCTTTTTAATGTAGTATCAATGTGTTAAGGTCACTTAATTAAGTGAACTTATTGGTGACTTTCAGCTTTCTCTACAGTAAAATTACTGTGTTCTCCTTTGAAATTAGAAAGTATTTTGTGATACTTTGAGATTATGAAAATACCCTGTTTCTCATCATGCTTTTACCATTAATTTTAGCATCCATTGATCATTCCTGCCTGTAGCAGTTAAAACTGGTATTTATCAAGTGATGGTTTTTCTATTTCCATTATGCCACTGACATTAATAATTAATAATTAAAATCTTACTCTAAGGAACAGCTGACTCTTCTCCTTTGTTCATGAATTCATTCTGTTATATCACTGTGGAGTCAAGGATTTTTATTTTATTTTCTGGGACATAATCACCTTCCATCATTATTTTATTGCTTAAATTGTTATGGACTTGGCCAATGGAAACTCCTTTAAGTTGGCTTCTTTCTTTTTGGTACCATAAAATAGTCAGGCTTATCTTGTGCTTTCCTTGCCTCAGTCCGTTGCTTGGGGAATGTTATAAAGAAACCTAATCTTAGCACAAGGTATGCTGTTTGCTACTGGGATGTCACTGCTTCTAGGCACTGTTACTGGACAGAGCTAGGAAATGTATATATGTATACAACATCTGTATCTATTTCTGTATCTCTAGCTGTATATCAATTAAAAAGCAGGAGGCCATACTACCTTTCATTCTACTTCAGCTAACCTTCCTTCTTTTCTTATATGTAACTCCATTCTAGAACAGTGAGACACACAGCTCTTATTTTCCACAATGTATTAATGTTATTTGTTCAGTTCAGTTAAACATATAGCATAGTTTCAGAATTACTAACCCATTGTCTTATGAAAAAGACATTCTCTAACTAGAATGTTTATTTTAATGTCTTTTTTGTGTTTAATTTTATATATTTAGTAAAAATACTGCTTTCCAAAATCACATAGGTTAGTTCTTTCCTTTGCCACTCCATTCAGTGTGGTTATATTGTTAATTTACGATTCAAATAGGTTAATCTGTTATCAGTTGTATTCCATTATGGACTATGCTCACTTCCTATCTGGTGTTAATTTTGTTTTGAATATGTGAAACATTATTATAGTTTTCAGAGTCAGAACTGTGCTTAAATAGTTTACTCAGAGAAGTATCACTGTTTTGTTCCTTATTTTTACTATCCCATTATTCTATTCTTTCCATCCTGATCTCATCCATCTTTCATTAGCTTCTGGTTGTGTTTCTTTTCTTTCTTTTATTTTTTTTGTTTGTTTGGCTATTACATATATTTTTTCCAGGTTTATTTTTTTAAATTTAATTTCATTGTTGTTGTATTCTTTTACTTTTATTTAATATTTTTATTATATTTTTCCATTACCATTTATCTTTTTTCCTATATACAGGCACAAATCATGATTTTTCTATTTCCATTCTGTCTTTTAGATTTACTAATTAGAATTTTACTGTGAGGAAAAATGTTTTTCCTCCATTTTAATGGAGTCACTTATTTATATTCATAGTAACTCATAGTTATTCTGTGGACTAAAGACCATAGCTTAAATATCCAGAATTCTGGATGCAGAATTCCTATAAATTTTGAAAGTTTCTCTTTGTTCTTTACTTAAATGATAACATTCTACATATTTTTATTCTTTTTTTTTTTTGGTAACATAGCCTAGAAACTCTGCATCAGTTAGTTGATAGCTATCTTTTTCAGTTTTTTCTGATGGCTTCATGGTACTCCATTGAGTGGCCATAACATGGTTTATTCAACTACTTTCCTGTATGTGGGCTTTTAGGTTATTTCCAGTATTTTGCAGTTTCAAATCGTGCTGCAACTGCAACGAGTAAACTTTTGCGTGTGTATTTTTATATTGTTGGAGGTGTAGCTTCAGGATAAACTTCTCAAAGTACATACATAGATATTACCAAAATTCTCTCCAAAAGACTTGTAGGAATTTGCTTCTTACCAATCATGTATGAAAATTCCATATTTCCACTCAGCCCCTCAAACAGAATGTTGTTATCATTCATTATAATTTCACTATTCACTAGGGACTCAGGATTTTAATTTTCATTTCTCTAATTGTGAGTTAGAACATCATTTTATGTGTTTGGCATTTTTATACATTTTTATCAATTGTTCATGTCTTTTTTCTTATTTTTTTATCATTTGTCTCCCAATTTTGAGGTTTTAAATATGTAGATACTGTGATATGTCAAAAACATGTTCTACTTTTTCAGTTATCTTTTGATTTTGTTTATGGTACTTGTTGGACATATAAAATAATTTGTCATTATATTTATGCAGTTTTTCCCCTATTTCTTTTGGATTTTGAGTCATGCTAAGGTATAGTCTTTTTGTACACTGAGGCTCCAATAGGCTATACCATCTTGTTGAATGCACTCTGTGATGTCTACATGTACACAAAATTGCTGACACATTTTTCAGAATATATCCCTGTCATTAAGTGGCACACAGTTACATTTTATAATTACATATATTTATGTTTTCTATGAAATATGTTTTTTCTTTAAATTAATGAAATGTTGTTTAGGAATGTTTGTATTTTTATTCTAGTGGTTACCTTTGTCTTTATACCTTTTAAATGTCTGTATTCCAGTTACCTATTTATTTTTCATCTGTTGTGTTAAGAGTTTAAATGGTTGCCTTTAATTTCTGACCTTTGCCAACCAATTAACATACTTGGTTTTCGTTTCTTCTCCCTTTTCCTTACATTTTGGATTATTTCTATTTTGTTACAACATACAACATTTGTACATTAATCTTCAAATTTTAAAGATTAATGTCCTCACCTATATTTTTATTCTTAGATTTATAGTTATGTGTATGAATGGGCTTTTTTTGTTGTTTAAAAATTTTCAAGTATTTGTTGATTACATTAGCTTATCATGTAGTATATTCTCCAAGAAGGGACCTTGGATTCTTATATGTTTAAAACTCTTTACATAGCATTGCTACTTAAAGAATAGCTTGGTTGGATGTAAGATGCAATATTTTTACTTTTACTGAATTTTTAAAAAAATTTTAGTCATTATTTTTAGAGAGAGGGGAAGGGAAGGTGGAGGAAAGGGAGAGAGACATCAATGTATGGTTGCCTTTCACCTGCCTCCAGCTGGGGACCTGACTGGAGACCTGGCTTGCAACCTGGGTACGTGCCCTGACTGGGAATTGAACCAGTGGCAGTTGGGTTCACAGGCCAGCACCATCCACTGAGCCAGACCAGCCAGGGGACATTGAATTTCTTTAAAATGTTGCTCCATTATTGCCTTGCATAGTATTTTGTTTTATACAACTCTGATGCTAGTCCAGCTTGTTTGACTTTGTTCATTAACATCTTCTTTTATTTCTGGAAGGTTTTCTTGTACTACAGTTTAAAATATTGGTTTTATTTTTAATCTTCTGGGATTCCAGTTTCATGAATATGTTCGCTCTTCTTTTTTTCTTAATTTTATGAAAAAAAATACAATTTAATGAACTCAGATTTTGATGTGTATAAAAAGATATTCCTGTCTATCACTTAAGTGTCCCCACTTTCTAGATGGGGAGTTATCTTCCCCATAGACTAGAGCCCCTGTTTCTCCCATGGCCCCAGCCTCCGTGTGTACATGACTTTGCTTCTTAAGGGCAGGCTGGCCATGGGAAGGGAAGGTGTGGGGCTCTTTTCAGCTTTTTCAAGAATAGCCCTGTTCTTGGCCTCAGAAGCCACCATCATTAAACTAAAAATAGCTGCTGCAGAATGGAGGTCAGTCCAGGTACACTTGTGTATGTCAGGAAGGCTGGACCATCTGTCCTTCAGCCTAGTGTTCTCAGTTGAGGGTGGCCTTCTTTCCTGCTTTTAATTCCAATACTTTCCCTCTCAGTTTTTAAAAACTTTAATGTCTTATTTTTAGTATCTTGATTGTTTTACTGCATTTCTTCATTGCTCCCTATTATAGTTTTTAGTAAGAGTTTTAGAATGGATCTTTATATTTGTATAGAATCATTTTTGTGTTGGGAAAGCTTTTTAAAGGCATAAATCTTAAGCTAGATCTCAAGTGAGTTCTGTATTTATTCATTAAGAGAGTACATTCCAGATAGCAGAAAAATACTTTAAAAAATCTTTGTATATTATTTTTCTTGCCACCCCTACTGCTACTATTCTGGTTCCCACTGCCTTCAGGTGAGGTTTGGATTATTACTATGAATAGATATTGTGTGTATGTCATGTTTTGTTCTGTCTGGAACTAGCTGACAAAGGGTTCATTATGATCAGTAGCAGCGGGTAGAATAAATTAAATGACTTGTTTTCTTATTAGTAAACTATGGCTGTGAGGTAAAGTGAGTGGCAGTATTATCCATAGCACGGGCCACCTTATGGATGAGATGGCATGTGGCGAGATTCATTTTGGCCATTTCCTCAGCAAATACCTCTCATGTGTAGGACACTTTACAGACACAGAGGCTATGGGTCCTGTCCTCAGCTAGAAATACGTTTCCTTAGATAAGAGCTTGATATTAGTTGGTTGTGTTGCATGGTTTTCTAGGGAGATTCAGGTGTAATTAAGTTATATATTTTTTGAAAGATGAACGGATGTTGCTTTTGATATTTATTGAAAGAATACACTTTATTTTATAATAATTAGATTCCCAGTATTGGTGGTTTTTCAAGATACATCATTATGTTTGAAGTTAGTTTTCTTATAAATATGTACCAAATTAAGGAAAACTGAGGATGAATTTCCTGACAGTGAAAGCACTGTTAGCAACTCTTGACTCATTTTTTTTTAATGGTTAAAACTAGAACAGGTTGTCACTTGTCTGGAATTATTCTTTCATTAACAAGACTTTATTAAAGACTGAATGTTATCTATCATTGTCTACATCTATGATTACTTTTATTCTGATTGAAAGAAAGTCTTTCCACATGCATGACAGAGCACTTTTGGATTAAATCTTGAGCTTTAAAAAGCATTGGAAAAATATATTTTAACAATGTTGGTTCTGTTCAGCAAGGTGAGGCAGTTTATAATAGAGCAAAAGTAAACCTGTATTTCTTGTTTTTGAGCCTGCAAAGAGGTATCTTGTTATATCATCAAGTTTTCAGATATTAGGATATGATTTTAAGAACAGAAAACAACAGGTTTTGATACCACTGATACTAATGTATTTAAAGCCTGAAATGAACAATCAGTATTTTGTGAGAAATGAAAAACAGGTTAGGAGGATACATGGTTTCAGTTTTGTTTGTTGGGTCACATCAGTTGGGGACGTTTAGCTTAAGCTTCTTTTCTGTTGGCCTATGTCACCTCATTGGTTTCACTATTGTCATAAATGCACACTTGGTGTTCTTTTAAAAGATGGCCTCCCTGTGAAGATGCATCCTTATTAAGAATATCATAGAAAATTGTTATAATAACTTCTAAATGTGATCAGGAGTGTAAAACATTTTTAGGCAGCAACAGTCTAGTGTTGACTTTTGGGAAATGCAGTTCTTTCCAGCTGTTAGTAGCGTGCCACTCCTTCCCCATCCCCCAGGCCTGGGTCTAAATCCTGTCTTCGTTCCATTTTACTGTGCTTTACATATTTACTGAATTTATACTTTATGCTAGGCAGTGTGCTAGTGGCAAGGATTTAGAAAAACAAGTAAGCCAGAATCTTGTTTTTTATTTGATAGCAAAGAAAGCATGTCCATTATTAATTTGTTATTTCTTAGCCCCAAATGCAGGCTTCCCTTGCCTTGCTTGTGGGCCTGGGACGGGGCCCTGTAATGGGCTCTCCTTTGTTGGCACCAGGTGTTGGTTTTGTTAGTAGAGGAGTGCTGGAGGGAAACTGCAAGGTGACAGCAGCAGGAAAGCACTTCTCTTCCTGGTTCTGGTCCTCCTTTTTTTTTTCCCCTTCTTTCACTGCAGGAGCCAGGTGTGGGTGTGTGCAAGGCTTGGTGAAACTCCTGTGACCATATAGGTCCTGCCTCCCTTCCAGTGACATTGTAGGCCACTTCTGTCAAGAAACACTGGTTTTGGCTGTAGCATACTATTTCTTCTTTGCTGATCTTCCATTCCTTTTCTGACTGCATCCGTTAGCTTTTATTATCCAGATCTACCAGCATTTCCTCTGGAATTCCTTCCTAAATTTCCAACCCAAGTTACACCTTCTACCCTGTATTCCTTTAAAGCATTCTGTGTTTACTTACATAGCTATGTTATCCTGTTATACGATACAGTGACCCCCTTCATCCATGTAGGATATGTTCCAAGACCTCCAGTGGATGCTTGAAACTGTGGATAGTTCCAAACATTGTAATGTGTTATGTTTTTTTTTTCTATACAGATAAATCTATGATTGAGTTCAATTTATAAATTAGGCATAGTAAGAGATTATCAGCAATAATAAAATAGAACAATTAAAACAGTATGCTATTATAAAAGTTATATGAATGTGATCTCTCTGAAAATATAGTATTGTACTTGCTATTCTTTTGATAATGTGAGATGATTCAGTGAGGTGCAGTGAGGTGACTGAGGTGCTGTGATGTAAAGTTAGCTGCTATTGAAAGAAAAGAGTCAATAAAGAAAAAAATCAAAAAACTATTATTCTTTTCATTGTAAAAAGAAAGTAGCTTGTAGATTGTAGACCATTTGAAAATACAAATAAAAGTCACCTATATCCCCTTGTGTAGTGGTTGCCATGGTTAACAGGCTGGCACTTACCTATCCAATATTTTTTTTGTGTTCATTTCTCTCTTATGTAGATGACATGGTTTTGAACTGTTTTTGTATCCCACTTAAAAAACATGTAGGTTTATAACATGATATTTTAAGTGGCTGTGTAATACCTCATTTTGTAGATATACTATAACATATATATTTTTTTGCTGAGTACTTAGATTTTATTTAACTTGTTATTCAATGTAATAAATGTATTAAAATCATCAAATAAATGAACACCTTTGGGCATAAATCTTTGTGTTGATTTTTTTTTAAAGCATAGATCAGATTAGTGAAGGTGGAATTTTGGGGTCAAAGAATAAGCATTTTAAAACATCTAGATTTATTTTGTCACATTGTTCTCTAGAAAATGTGTATCAGTTAGCCTCCTTACCAGTAGTGTATGAGTGATAGGGACATGCTTTTCCCTCATGTGCTTTTATAATTACCATTTTGTCTTGGCTACTTTAATTGCGATTGGGATGATAGTTCATTGCTTTAGTGTGTATTTCTTTGATTATAAATGAAATTGAGATCTTTAAAATGTTTATTTGGGTACTTATCATTTATATTGTACTTATTACAGACTTCACATTTTTCCAATGTACTCAGTTGAGCTTGTATATTGAGAATTAGCTCTATGAAAACTTAAAAAGCCAGGACTGCTGGTAGCACAGTGGGTAAGGTGCCAGCCTACAAACCCAAAGGTCGCAGGTTCGATTCCCCAGCCAGGGCACATAACCAGGTTGCAAGCCAGGTCTCCAGTCAGATCTGTGGCTGGAGGCAGGTGAAAAGCAACCATACATTGATGTCTCTCTCCCTCTCTGCCTCTCTCCCTTCCCCTCTTTCTAAAAATAATGAAATAAAATCTTTAAAAAAAAAAAAAGTCAGGACTTTTATCAGGCTTGTAAGAGCAATAATGAAGAATCAACTTAACATTCAACTCTTGTGAGATCAAATGTGATTTTATTTAATAATGATCCTACGTACCCACCATTGTCTGCATGGGCACTTTCAGTATTAAAAAAATGGAATTGAGATTGTGATATACTATGATAATTGTTTTGCTAATAAATAATGATGAATATATTTAAAAAATAAAGTGAAAGCTATATTTCATGCAACAAATACTATATTAAAGTTTTAATTTTTTTTAAAGTAGGAAATATCCTACTTTTAAAGTAGGAAACATCCTACTTTAAAAAAGGCAATAGACAAAATGGGTAAAATTCTTCAGGAACTATGGATGAGTAAGATGCTTTATGACCCTCTTCCCAAGAGGTTTTGTGGTTCACATTTGTAAGTCTTCAGTTTTTCTTCCTGAATCATTTGGCCTTGTTCCTGCAGAAAATGTGAGTTCCCAGTGCTGCCCTCTGGGCCAGGGCGTCTCTGGGCCAGCAGACCCGAGCAGCCACTGCTGCTGAGAGCAGGTGCACGTGCAGATGGTGTGGTGGGGCCAGCCAGCCTTCTGCTTGGTGCTGGAGAAAGTGATTGATAATACAGTTTACTCCGCATACTGGTCTGAGGCAAGGAGAGCCAGAGTACCAGGCTGGATGAAAGTCAGGGCTGGCAGAACAAACACACACTTAATTTAATCTGTCATTTTATTAAACTTCCTTATTAGCGCTCTTAACCAGTGGCCTTGGTGCTTGCAGTTTTGTTTCTGCGCCTCCTCGCTTGTTCTGTATGTATCTTTTTAGGGAGGTAGTGAGAGTAGATGCAGAAAGGGCTGAAGCAGCTATTCTGGGTTGGAGAAGGTATTTAGTTGTCAGTGCTTACATAGCTTAGAGTGGATTCCAGGCAGTGAAAGGGACCTCATTCTGTGCCACAGTCTGGCATTTGTTTTTTCTTGTAGTTAACTTTAAAATAGGGTGTACATTTATTTACCACTAGGGTAAATAAAACTATGCATTGGGAATTGGGTGGGAAGAAAATGCTAAAACCTTCACTTTAATGTCACTCTTAAAATTTCCATTTCTATATACTTTTCATAATGTTCCTAAGCAATTTGTAATACAGATACAAGTATGTAATTTATAAATATATATGTAAAAATTGGGGGTACATATTCAGAAATTATTAATTTTCAACTTTGTTTTCGCGGCATACAGTCTTAACATTTTCTGGGACAATGTCCTATGGCATTTGTTGTATTCTTACTGCTATTGTTTATTCTTACTATTAGCAAGTTAAGACTAGCATGGCTCATTGTTTACCTATGAAGACTTTTTGTGTAAGTAAAGAGATTATTTAACAGACGTAACAGAGTACACGTGAAGGGCATGTGAAATCAGGGACGGTTCTCATTTTTTTAAAGGAGAATTAAAAAAAAGATGTTATTTATTTTTAGAAAGAGAGGAAGGGAGGGAGGAAGAGGGGGAGAAAAATAATGTATGAGAGAAACGTCAATCTGTTGCCTCTCCTAAGTGCCCTAGCTGAATACTGAACCTGCAACCCAGGCATGTACCCTGACTGGGAATCGAACTGGTGACCCTTCACTTTGCAGAATGAGGCCCAACCAACTGAGCCATGCTGGTCAGGGCAACTCTCTAGTTTTTTTTCGCATAGGATTTTATTCTAAATTTTAAAATATCAAAATGACTGAGGACTTTAGAGGTGACTAGTATAGAGGTATTCTCAGTTTGTTATTTAAACTCACAGTTAACTTGCAGTTTTATAACAATTTGGGCAGTTTTCTGTTTGGGGTCACAAGCATCATGAGATCTTGTAAACTGCCTATAATCAGTAAATAAGTGTAACAATAATAATTTGTGTCTGGTTTTCTTCATCTTTTACTTCTGTTAACTATTTGCTCATAATATTTAAGACTATTCTGGTGATTTAATTTGATTTAATTTGATACTTCACAGAATTTCTGTTTGGGTCATAGAGGGATTAGTTATTTTTTGGAACTTTGAAATTTAATTATTCTTGTGGTTCAAAAGTCATGAAACCTAAAGTGAAACCACTGCAGAAAGTTTGCTGATGGGGAATTTCAACTATGAGAATTTATAATAATCACCATTTTTGCATTTTTCACCTTAGGATAAAAGAAAAAATTTATTATTTTCAGAAAGAGGGAAGGGAGGGAGGAAAAAAGGGAGAGAAGCATCAATGTATGGTTGCCTTTCATCTGTCTCCAGCTGTGGACCTGGCTGGAGATCTGGCTTGAAACCTGGTTATACGCCCTGATTGGCAATTGAACTGGTGACTTTTGGGTTTGTAGGCCAGTGCCTTATCCACTGTGCCACCAGCCAGGGCTCCATTTTTTTTTGAAGTTAAAAATGTTTTAATTTTTTATTCTTGGTACCACTACCACAATTTATAGGCAATATACCTTATGTAATGAAAAGAAAAAGAAAAAGAGACAAAGCTACAACAGATAAAATACCTCAAGAATGTATATCCAATTGACATTACCTTGCATTGACCAATAGCTGCACTTTTTGCAAACTGTGGCTATGACAGTCCTGAACAAGAAGGGTTTCCTGTTTAAGCTTCACTAACTTTTCTGACTATGGATTATTGTTCCTTTGGTGGCAGATTTTTATAGTTCCTCTAATGCATTTGGGACAACTATCTCAAAGTAACCTGCAGCTTTTCTAACAACTCCTTGCTCTCTTTCCTGCTAAGAACTATAGCCCTTTTCTGCGAGTTTTTAGACCCTTCTACTACCATATTCACCACTTCCACCACCACCAGATCCATAACCACCACCATAGGGGCTGCCTGAGCTTCTTCCACCAAAACTGCCTCCCCTGTTCATGGGTCCATCATTTGACTGCTATTGTCCACTATAATTTCCAAAATCATTATAGTTCTCACCACCACTGTAATTACCACAAATTCCCCCTTCATTGTAACCATCATATCCTCCACCACCGCCACCGTATCCACCACCATGGTTCCCATATCCTGTTCCACCACCACCACAACCTCTTCTACTACTGTAACCAGAACCACCGCAATAGTTGTCACCATCACCTCCAAATCCATTATATCCACCACCACCTCTTCCATAACTACCCCTGCTGCCACCTCCACCATAGCCTCCTCTTTCACCAAAGTTACTGCCACCACCTCCAAAGTTTCCTCCGTGATTTATAAAGTTGCCAGATCCACCTTCATGGCCTCTTTGTGATCCAGCAGACTGCATTTCTTGTTTAGAAAGGGCCTTTTTCACTCCACAGTTATGCCCATTAATAGTGTGGTATTTCTGAACAACAATTTTATCAACTGTATCATGATCATCAAAAGTTACAAAAGCAGGCTCTGCATCTGGGGACTTGTGCGGCTCTCAGGGCCCGGCCCAGCTTCTTTCAAAATGTCTACTGTTCACGAAATTCTGTGCAAGCTCAGCTTGGAGGGTGATCCCTCTACACCCGCAAATGCGTATGGGTCAGTCAAAGCCTACGCCAACTTTGATGCCGACCGGGATGCTCTGAACATTGAAATGGCCATCAAGACCAAAGGCGTGGATGAGGTCACCGTCGTCAACATTCTGACCGTAGCAACGAACAGAGACAGGATATTGCCTTCGCCTACCAGAGAAGGACCCAAAAGGAACTTCCATCAACGCTGAAGTCAGCCTTGTCTGGCCACCTAGAAACTGTGATCTTGGGCCTCTTGAAGACACCTGCTCAGTACGATGCTTCCGAGCTGAAGGCCTCCATGAAGGGGCTGGGGACTGATGAGGACTCTCTCGTTGAGATCATCTGCTCAAGGACCAACCAGGAGCTGCAGGAAATTAACAGAGTCTACAAGAAAATGTACAAGACTGACCTGGAGAAGGACATTATTTCTGACACATCTAGTGACTTCCGTAAGCTGATGGTTGCCCTCGCAATGGGTAGAAGAGCAGAAGATGGCTCTGTCATTGATAGGAACTGATTGACCAAGATGCCCAGGATCTCTGCGATGCTGGAGTAAAGAAGAAAGGAACTGATGTTTCCAAGTGGATCAGTATCATGAGCGAGTGGAGCGTGTGTTACCTCCAGAAAGTATTTGAAAGGTACAAGAGCTACAGCCTTTATGACATGCTGGAGAGAATTAAGCAGGAGGTCAAGGGAGACCTGGCAAATGCTTTCCTGAGCCTGTGCCAGCGTATCCAGAACAAGCCCCTGTATTTTGCTGACCAACTGTATGACTCCATGAGGGGCAAGAGGACACGTGACAAGGTCCTGATCAGAATCATGATCTCCCACAGTGACGTGGACATGCTGAAAATCAGGTCTGAATTCAAGAAAAAGTACGGCAAGTCCCTGTACTATTACATCCAGCAAGACACGAAGGGCGACTACCAGAAAGCGCTGCTATACCTGTGCGGAGGGGATGACTGAGGCCCACGACGGCATGAGCGTCAGGAGTGGTGCTCCCGTGCTTCCAGCTAATGATTCTAGAAGCTCAGCTTGTGACTAATGGCCCCCTGTGCCCATCCCTGTGAGGATGATGTTAGCTTTGCTCCTGCCCAACTTTTTTTCAGTAGTGCAAGCATTACCTGGCTTTCCCATCTAGTCTCTCCTTTTAGCCAAAGAAATGAACATTCCAAGGAGTTGGAAATGAAATCTATGATGTGAAACATGGTGCCTTTTGTGTACTGTGTCGTAAACAAATTAATAAATTTTACTTTAGAACCAAAAAAAAAAAAAAGTTACAAAAGCAAACCCCCCTTTTTCCCCACTCTGCCTGTCTTCCATAATTTCTGTGGTTTCAATCTTGCCATACCTTTTAAAGTAATCTCTCAAATTATATTCATCTGTACCTTCTTTAATACCACCAACAAAAATTTCTTCACTGTTAGATGGGCACCAGGCTTTACAGAATCTTCTCCAGAACCAGCTCTTTGGTTCTCCTACATGCCCATCAACCTTAATGTGGTTGAGCACACATTGCTGCATCCACCTCTTCAACACAAGAGCAAGTCACAAAACCAAGGCCCCAGGAACATTTTCTTTGGGGGTCTCTCATCACCCCACAGTCTGTGAGTGTGCCCCATTTCTCAAAATGTTCTCTTAAACTATCACCTATAGTTTCAAAGGTTAAACCACCAATAAACAGTTTTCTCTGGGTGGTTACAGAATAGACAGGGGGATGTTAAGAAGAATACAGGAAATGGAGAAGCCGAAGAACTTATATACATGATTCATGGACATTAGCTACGGGGGGCATTGCTGGAGGAAATGAGATACTGGGTGGAGGGGGGCAAAGGGAGGAAAATTGGGACAACTGTAATAGCAAAATAAATAAAATACATTAAAAAACAAAACAAAACAGTTTTCTTAACTGCTCTGGTTCTTTTGGATCATGGCCCTTCTCCTGGCGGCCACAGCTGGAGGTGGGCTGGGGGCACCGGGAGGCAGTTTTACCTCCATTTTGAGAGACCTGACACCTCTTCCAACTCGAGTTCAATATAGGACCAAGAATGGATAATTTTTTTTGAGGCTTCAATATATGTATATATATATTTTTGTCTGGGCACAACTTTTGATTTGGAAAGCCATTATTTTGAGAGGTCACAATTTAAAAGAGGATGGGAACTTCTAACAGTGTTACAAAGTTAAGAGATTGTTTCTCAGCTGCTTTTAGAGGGGGTGCCCATCAGATTCTAAAGACAGCCTCTCACGTCTCTTCCTCTCTTTTCATTCAATTATATTTTAATTGTGTAAATATTTATTGTCTTTTCTGGTTAGTCAGAAATACTATTTCTGATAATTTACTCAGTTGAGATAAGATAATTCTTGTTATTCAATTCCAGGTCACTCACTTCCCTTTGAGACTAAACTTTCGAAACTTCAATTACGTGAACTTATTTTGTGGGTATTTTATCAGGAGGAGGAATGTCACTTTCATCTTACCCAGAAACATAGAGTAAAGAACACAACAAATGACCAAGTTATCTTTCCAAGTAGCTGTGTTCTTTTAGGGACAAATGTTCTTCTTAGTTAATAGACTTCATATAACCAGCACTACATACAGTTGCAGCCTTACTTCCTTGCCTATGGCTTCATGAAAGTTCAGGATCATAAGAATACTCTGCTTTCTCTTGTCATGTTTTGCTATTTAATAAGGATGACTGATGTCTAATACCAAAAGCTTTTTCTGAGACCTAGTTATATTTAACCTTGGGATTGTTTAATTCAGAAACGTTCCTGTTTAAATAACTTATGATTTGTCATGCTTGGCACAAATTTTAATGAGAACCTGTTAGCTGTTTTCATAATAGTCAAAGTTTTTATTCTGGATCTGGGAAAAACCCTTTGATTCCACAGAAGGAGAAGAATGGACATCTCTACCTGTGCATTAAGATGCCATTTCATTTTTTTTAAATTTAATTTTATTGTTGTTGTATTACATCCATCCCCTTTTTACTCCCCTCTGCTCTCTTCCCCACCCACCCACTTCTCCCCAAAGTCAATCCCACTTGTTGCCCATGTCCATGGTTCTTCCATGCTAGTTCCTTGACTAAACTGCTCCCCTTCTTTGCCGCCTCCTTCCCCCTCCCCCTACCTTGCTCCTACCCTGCCCACTGAAGATCTATTCATTGTACTAATGTATCTGGTTCTGTTTTGCTTGTTTGTTTTGTTCATTATTGTCCTGTGAATGGGTGAAATCATATGATATTTGTCTTTCACTGACTGGCTTATTTCACTAAGCATAATACTTTCTTTGAGTTGTGCAGAGAAGGCTCTGTTCTGACAACTTTTGCAGTGGTAACAGGAACCATAGCTACATTGGTGCCAGGGCTAGAGCAGTAGGTCTCTTTCCCATTCCCTGTAAACAGCTCATGGAGGTAATGAGGTATGTCATGATGCCATTGTACTGAAGTAAAGACCAGAATGAAGGCTTTTCCACTGCTTTTCACCTCTAGTGGAAAAGCAGAAGATGTTTTTGAGTCCCTATGAAATGCAGAGTTGCTCCTTTCCCAGCCAGGAATTTTGAATAATAAAGATGTAGCATATGTATGTATGTATGTATATATATATACATATATGCACACACAAACAAACATAAATATATTAATTTTTAAAAGTATTTTTATTTTAAAAGATTTTATTATTATTTTTAGAGAGAAGCGTAGAGAGAGAAGCAGAGAGGGAGAGAAACATCAGTGTATGGTTGCCTTTCACCTGTCTCCAGCTACAGACCTGGCTGGAGACCTGGCTTGCAACCTGGTTGTGTGCCCTGGCTGGGAATCGTATCAGCGACTTTTGGGTTCACAGGCCAGCACTTTATCCACTGTGCCGCCAGCCAGGGTTTATCATATATATTTTAGAAAAATATAAGGGTCCTTTTGGAAAAAATCAAGTTGTCTAGCATTTTTAGACTGGATGTTATCATGGTTCTACACAAAATTCCATACTGATAGAAATATCCAGAATTGTTTCTTAAAATATACCTAGGACATTTGGCCCACCAGTCAATGGTCCTTTGTCATGTGATGGATCTTTTCTTTATAAATTTGCATTTTGTTCTACTTGGGTAAAGGGCCTGCTATCACAATCACCCTGTAGGACTGCCAGGTTGTAGGTCCATCCAGATGTTCATAAACACACACGGCTTTCTCTTTTTATTTATTTATCTATTTATCTAAGGGAGGAAGGAAGGGATATCAGGACAATGCTCTAACCAACTGAACTGCTCTGCCAGGGCCACACTGTTCTCTCTTTTAGAGCTGAGCTCAGATAGTTATAATACGAAGAAGTGACTTTCTACCTACCCCACTAGAGAGCTTTGGTTTCTCCATATTTGCTAAATCAGTTGTACCACCTAGTTCTTTTTTTCTTTTTTTGAAGGGTTTTTTTTTTTTTTTTTAATTTTATTGTTGTTGTATTACATCCATCCCCTTTTTGCTCCCCTCTGTCCCCCCATCCACCCACCCATTCCCCCCAAAGTCAATCCTACCTGTTGTCCATGTCCATGGTTCCTTTATACTAGGTTCTTGTCTAAGCTGCTCCCCTTCTTTGCCTCTACCTCTCCCTCCCCCCTAGCCTGTTCCCCTGACCACTGAAGGCCTATTCCTTGTATTCATACACTTGGTTCTGTTTTGCTTGTTGTTAGTTTTGCTCATTATTGTCCTGTAATGGGTGAGATCATATGATATTTGTCCTTCACTGACTGGCTTATTTCACTAAGCATAATACTCTCCAGTTCCATCCATGTTGTTGCAAAGGGTACAAGTTCCTTCTTTCTTTC